>JAQIVF010000913.1:0-16992 GCA_034698365.1 Steganacarus magnus
TTCAATGCAAGAGTAATACATGGTAACTGTTCTGTCCAGTTCTTGTGATCTGAATTCACATACATTGACAATGCATTTGCAATGCTAAAGTTTACTCTTTATGCTAGATTCGATTGTGGATGGAAGGCTGTAGTTTTAATTTGTGTAACTCCAATACGTGTCGTAATCTCTTTCAATGTTTTCGACATAAAGCATTTTCCTCTATCACTCATTATATATGTAGGCAATCCATGTCTCGTTACAATTCTATTTATTAAAAATTTCACTACAGTATTCGCCGTACTATCTTTTGTTGCCTTTATTTCTATATATTTGGTAAAATTATCTACTCCAACGAGTATCCATTTCTTTCCATTGTTCGACATTGGAAAGCTTCCAAGAAAATCTAAACTCCACTTAACTCCTAGACCGTATACTTCCATTGGTTGCATTAATCCATGAGGTTTACCAGCAGGTCTTTTTCTCGAAAGACAATCAGCACAACTTTCAAAGTAATTTTTCGTTATATCTCTTATCAGGAAATGTAAATCTTTCCTTTAATCTATTAATTGTTCTGTCATATCCGCCATGTCCTGACATCTTATGATCGTGATGAGCGTACATCACTCTACTTATTAAACAATCCGGAACTTCCAATTTTAATGTTCCATCCTTTTTCTTATAAAGTATTCCATCTATTATTATATGTGTATCACTTTCCGTGTCTCCATTCATTTCTTTTATTAAATGTTTGATTCTATTATCATTGTTTTGTTTCTCAACATATTCTTCTTCATTAATTGACAAAGAAGGGTCTGTAATTGTTCCAACTAATCTTTTAGTTAAATCCCCGCATTCCCGTTTGATTGGTTGATCCACTGGATGACGATAAAAATAGTCAAAGTCTCCCATTTATGTTCCTGGTCTGTGAACTATTTCCATACCCGGGAACATTTCCGATATTATAATACTCCATCTTGTTAATCTTCCAAGAATTGATCTCTTTGAGAGTAACCATTGGATTTCTATATGATCCGTAACTAAACGAAATTTCATTCCAACCAAATATTGTCTAAATTTGGTTACGCCATAAACAACAGCAAGGCATTCGAGTTCAGTTATTGTATATTTCTTTTCAGCATCATTCATCAGTCGACAGTCGACTTGTTCATTTGCAACTGATACAATAAGGCAGCTATTCCGACACCACTAGCGTCTGTTCTCAATTCTGTTTCAGCATTGTCTTTATAGTAGACCAATACAGGTGGTTTACATAGTTTGTCTTTAAGTGTATTGAATGCTTGCTTTATCTTTTCTGTCAATATAAATTCAACATCGCCTTTTGTTAAATCAGTTTATGGTTTCGCTAATGTTGCATAATTTTCTATATAATCTCTATAGTGTCCACATTTTCCCAATATTTGTCTTACTTCCTTCACATTTTCTGGAGGATTCATCTTGACAATAGCATCGATCTTTCTCGTATCTACATGTATTCCATATTGATCAACAATATGCCCCAGATATCTCACGTATGGTGCAGCAAATGTACACTTCGAATGTTTAAGTGTTATACCGGCCTCACGTAATGCCGTAAAAACTTTCTCTAAGTTTTCCAGATGTTCATCAAATGTAATTCCCATAACAATAACATCATCGATAAAGCATAATGCAATTTCATACTTCATTAATCCCAATACTTTATTCATAAACCATTGAAAGGTTTGGGCGGAGCACTTCGCCCCCATAGGCATCTTCATGTACCTGTATGACCCCATTCCAGGTATAATAAATGCAGTAATGTCCCTATGTTCCATTTTAACTGGTATTTGCCAAAAGCCCGTAGCGGCATCTAGTGTTGAGAAATAACAGCGACCCGATAGTGCTCGAAAACAATCACTTGCTAATGGCATCTCATAAACCCACATCTTTGTTCGACTGTTTATTTCACGAAAATCCGTAACAAATCTAAATGATACATCAGGTTTCTTAAGAACAAGGACTGGACTCGACCATGGAGATTTACATGGCTCAATAAAACCTTTTGCTAACATATCCCTTGCTTGTGTTTGCATATCTTTCAATTGTGCAGGTCAACATCGGTAAGGTGGTACATTCACTGGTTTTGCTCCTTGGATGTTTATTTCGAATTTAACTAGTTTTCTAGACCCAAGTCTACCATCAAACGGTATAACGTCTTCAAAATCTTTTATAAACTTCACTAATCTTTCTCTTTGTTCATTTTTCAGTTGTTTTCCCATTTTAATTTCGATTCCATCTATTTAACATTTGTAATGCAACCATCAGGATCCGGGATAACATCATTCGAAGAAATTGTTTCAGGTTTACACTTTATCTCACTTGATTTCTTTTTGTTTAAATCGACTTTTGTCATGGCACAACCTTCCTTTGAAAAGTAATATCCAATTTTTGTTCCACTTGTAAGTACTGAATCATTTTCATAAGGGTTCACCACTAAACATAACGTATGTCCACCATGACTTGTAATCAGGCTATTCGGTAACAGTATGTCTCGGTTGTCTCCACTTGTCAACAAGTAATCATCATCTTTTACGTATCTCTTGTTTTCCATAGCTACTTCAACTATCTTTGAATGTTTAGTTGGTACGACAATCGTATTCACTATGTAAATTGATCCGTGTGTACATGGTTGTATCTCATCTGTTATCAATGTAATCGCGTTCAAAGGTGTCCCTTTGAATCGATTGTAGTATGTTTTCCAATTGACCCATCAATTATTATTCCCAACTTTTGAATTAGATTGTATCCCAAAAGTATGTCCATTGGAAGTTTTACGAATCAGAAGAGTGCAGGTTCGAATCCCGTGGCGGACGCCATTTTATGGACACAAACTGAATTCAATTTCAAAATTTTAATTTCGTTTCAATTCACTTCTAAAACCAGAATGAATTCTCTCTCATTCTCTCATATATTATACAATGAAATTCATAGCTATTTGTTTAGAAAATCATATCCTTAGTCATTCATTATTTCATAACATTTATACTTTCATTAACATTCATTTAGTATTCATTATTTCATATTGTTGACATTAAACATTCCTTAAACAAATTCTCAATGTCTATAATATGTTTAATTTTATGTTATTTAATTTTTAATGATAACAATGGAAAAATAAAATTTAACCATAAACAAAATCAAAACCGTCATAATATCTGACTTCGTATTTAAATTTTTGTTAGATTAATGGCTTAAATATTTTAATGATTATGATTATTAGTGGTTGCTTGCTCACTGCGTTCGCTCGATCCATTCTTATATTAAATTTATAATTTACCTAATATATTTAAATCGTAAAGTTGCTTATATTATTGTCATGTTATGTTTATTTCCGGGTTATATACTAAATTTAAACAGTTTCCCTTCCACAAACAAAAATGAAAACAGTTTCCCTGCCACTAACAAAAAATTTAAACAGTTTCCCTTTCACAAACAAAAATGAAAACAGTTTCCCTGCCACTAACAAAAAATTTAAACAGTTTCCCTTTCACAAACAAAAATGAAAACAGTTTCCCTGCCACTAACAAAAAATTTAAACAGTTTCCTTGCCACAAACAAAAAATTTAAACAGTTTCCCTTCCACAAACAAAAATGAAAACAGTTTCCCTGCCACAAACAAAAAATTTAATCAGTTTCCTTGCCACAAACAAAAAATTTAAACAGTTTTCCTGCCACTAATAAAAATTAAACAGTTGCCCTGCCACTAACAAAAAATTATACTTTAGCAATGCCGCTATTTTTACTAATAAAGCCTCCTATTTTGACATTTTTATACTAAAAACGCCTCCTATTTTTACATTTCCTCACTAAAAAAGCCTCCTATTTTGACATTTTTTCGCCTAAAAGCCTCATATTTTGACATTTTTTCGCCTTAAACTCTCTTTTTTTGACATTTTTTCGCCTAAAAAGCCTCTTATTTTGACATTTTTTTACTTTTAAAGTCTCCTATCAGAGTTTCGACAGACGCACGCACGGACAATCCCAAATCCATATATCTGACTATTTTGTATCGAAGTCAGATAACAAATAATCATTACATTCATTAATTTATTCTCAATTAGAATAAATTCAATTGCCATTAATAATAATAAAATTAAAGCATTCCTATAAATTTCAGATTAATTTATAACTTTACAGTTTAACATTGTGTTATTTTTATATATGTATATGTATTTATGTATATTATTTTTCGAATTATTATTATTATTTTAAAGAAGGTTGAAATTTTTTTATTACCTCTAAAATAAACTGAAAAATTGTTTTTAGAAATAATTCTGGAAATTTTTTTCACTTTTTCCTTTAACATAATGAAGTGAAATTTTATTTGCAAAATCATTCTTATTATGGATTTTAAATTTTAATTCATTTTGGACTTTTCTTATAGTTGAATTTATTATGGAAATAGGAAGATTATTTTTGTGCAATGTATCTTTAATAAATTTTAACTCAAAATTTAAAATATTTTCATTAGAGCATAGAGTATAAATTTAAAGCTCTAAATACAAGAGATCTTATTACTGAAATTTTGTGATTAATAGGATTGTGAGATAAAAAGTTTATATATCTATTTGAATGCGTAACTTTTCTAAAACTTTTGTTTATAATTTATTATATATGCTCGTTATAGAAACTTCGAGAAGCTCTATTTTGTTATTTTATTGTTTCAAAAGTGAACTCCAAAAATGGTTCAATTTTATTTAAATATTCTACAAAATTTTGCAAATAATTTCTGTTGATGACAATAAATAAGTCATCGACAAATCTACACAAAGATTTAGGTTTATAATGTGAATTTGCTATTATTTTATCTATAGCTTGCATAACAAATTCAGCAATTGCCGGTGAATTATTCGCCCTCATAGGGGTTACGCAGCACTTTTCAAAATACGATTTTTCAAATTCAAAATATGCGGTCTCGAAATTTATGCTAAAAATTTTCAAAATTTCAAAAAGTGGAAAATTTGTAAAATTTTTATAAATAGGATTTTTAGAAAAACTTTTTCTAATTTTATTTATTATATAACATTGCTGAATCGATGTAAATAAATCAATCGGATGTAAACATTATATCATCTTTTTTAATAATAATATTTCTTATTTTATTTACAAACTCGTAAGAATTTTTTATAAAAAATTCATGATCTTTAATTTATAAATTAACAATTTGAGATAAAGGTTTGCTAAGCGGTTGTATAGGGTTAGAGAATTACGGTACTCTAATTCTTGCAGGCATATCCTTTTTATGAGCTTTAATAAACCGTAAGATTTTGGAACATTAGTATTTTGTGGTCTAAGGGCATTATATTCATTTATACTTATGTACCTTTAATGTTTATAATGTTTTAATAAATTTAAGATTTTATTTACTTTCGCATCATAATCTATTTTATTTAAAACTATAGTTTTATTGCCTTTATCTGCGCGAGTAATTTTTATATTTGCATCATTATAAAGATCTTTTAATATATTATGCTCTTCTTTTGACAAATTAAAATTGGGTTTATAATTTTGTTGCAAAATATTTGCGCATTTATTGCGAATATCATTTATTGCATATTAGTCTAAATTCGAAAATTTAATATCATTTTCTATTGCAGCAGCAAATTTAACATTTGAATATTTTGGCGGTGTTGGGTTAAACATAGGGTCAATAGCTAGAATATTATATTGAGATAAATTTCTATCAGAAATATTTAAGACCCACTAATTATTATCCTTATACGTATAATTATTTTTTAAAACATTAGAATTTTTATAAATGATTTTTAAGCTTGTAAACTTTTTCAAGTGTTTTTTCTTAAAACAATTTACAATATTATTTGTTATTTTATTAATAGTATTTAAAAGGATAGAAAACATATTACCTGTTATTGTAGAAATTAAATTATGTTTTATGGAATTTATTTCCGTTTCAAACTTGCGCTGCTTTTCAAAATTTTCGTTAACTTTAGATTTGATGCATAAAAACTCATATTTCTTCCCTGCACTTATTCCGAAAGGTGTATTAATCATTGGTTTCCCGCGAAAATATTTAGGCAAAAACTTCTCATTAAGACACTTTTTGTTAAATACAAGATGACATGTATTTTTAGATATGAGTACATTTTTTGCATTATTATTTAATTTCGTAGATAGTAATTAGGAAATATTTCGTCCACCTTCTCAATCCTAAATGAATATTATTAGTGTGTTAGCTAAAAGTGCGAGAAGTTTTGCGTAACTGATATCACCAAATGGTCTGTTGCAGCGTTTTAAGCGTTTCAATAGAAGTTAGCGAATGAAATAAATTATGCTTAAAACTTGTCAAACAAATCGCTAACTTCTACTAAAACGCTTAAAACACTGACAGACCATTTGGTGATATCAGTTACGCAAAACTTCTCGCACTTTTAGCTAACACATTGATAATATTCATTTAGGATTGAGAATGTCTGGACGAAATATTTCCTAATTACTGTCTACGAAATTAAATAAAAATGCAAAAAATCTATTCAGACAGTAGTAAAACTAATGAAAATTTAAAATAATCCATATATAATTGATAAAAATTTCAATACGTCAAAGTATACGATAAAGTCAAATATCATGACCGTATCGCTCTTGTTTTAACATAATTTCTGTTAACATAAGCTAGAAAAGTGCAATTCTATAAAGAGTTCGATATTAAATAAACTTATTTGAAATGAATAAACTTCATTTTAAATGTTAGCATAAGAAAATAAAAATTGTAATATAAACATAAAAACATACAATTTAACAATGCAGATCTAACATAATTGTTTCATCACTTCCGTTTTTAATAACTTAACAAAAAATATTCCAATAAATTTCAGAGTAAATTAATTATTTACAGTTTAAATCGATCAATCAATTTAGATAATTCTGGCACGTAAAATGTAGAGCTGTTTTGCTTTCAGGTTTCTAATTTAGATTAAATTTTATTTAAAAATTTTTTTCGTTTAATTTGGATTTAAAACTTAAAATTTAGCGAATAATTTTAACTAAATTGAAAAACTGCATTAAAAACATGTTAAATTTTAATTTCATTCCAAGTCAATTTGTGCCAGGATTTTGTTTCAAAATTTTTTAATTTAACTTAAGCACAAGTAAAAGTAAAATGCAAAAAACCATTTAACAGCTAAAACTGAATAAAATAAAATAATTTAATAAAATTTATCAGTTCATACTTTATTATAATCCTATATACTTTACAGAAATGGTTTCATTTCTAGTTTCAAATAAAATAAATAAATTTTCGAACTTTATTCGTTTCATGATAATTATCCGCCTTACTGTCCTTTCTAGTGGAACTATGATAAGTGGTGTATTTCGTACATATTAAATGTTGTAATAAACTTGTAAAACACTTTATAGTATAAAGTTTATACTTTATTAGTTAGTTTTATAATCGAATAACGTTAATGTTAGCTCACAGACGATTTTAATAGTGATTATTTAGAAAATATTAGTAATTGTTGAAAAAATATATATACTGTATATGCTTTGTTATAATAATTATTCTGCATTAATACGTTTTTTGTCATTTATCAGCATTAATCAATAAATATACTATAGTTTTCATGGTGTCCCCCATCTGATATTATACCGAGAAGAAAAATAAGTGAAAAATCATGCCAAGTTCAATTTCTCTAGAACCTATAAGAATCATGTTTACTATGATAAAGCATTCGTGAGAAATTAGAGAATACACATTTGATTTGTTGCTACCACTCTCTCGCATCAAAGTGATTTGTTTAATTTAAGCTAAAACTGTCAATTTATTAAACAAGAGGCTTATGCTGTATAGGCGGGGAAACAACACAACTTAATAAATAGCAACAGATAATGTTTCTCTATGGGAAAAGTTTTGGCCACATTTAACTCTCTCAAACCCCTCTAAATTACATGGTAAAATTTTTTAATTAGTTTTACCTAGTCCTTGTGGTAAAGTGCTAAAACATTTCCATTTATTGTGTATCTATTGTCGTTTGGTCACAATTTCAATATCCATTTTACCTTCTTAACACTTTATATAATAAGATATGGAATTATTAGGACAAAATTATTTTTATTCCGAGAAAAAATAGGCATCATATTGAGTTTTTTTAAACACATTCTAATGCATTAATTTAAGTTCAACGGCGGACGACGACCGATGATGCTATTGTAATCTTTTTATCTTACAACAATTTATTACATAAAAAGTACACTTTAATTGTAATCGAAAAACAAAACTCAAATGTTTGTTCGATATTTTGTTTGTGATCATATTATAGCATGTATTTTAAATTAATTTGATTTTTATTAAGCATTATTCATGTTTAACACATTTCTGTTTTGTTGTTTGACGCGAAAATAACTACAATAAATGTGCTTCCCTTGTAGTCTTGTCGAGCTTGAAAATAGTTTCGTTAAATATTCACAAAACGCTATAAACAATTAACTATATTAGCAAAAAATTATAATAAAATAATATTAATTATGGTTTGATGACGTTATTACACTTTTTAATTCTAAATATAGATTAATACTAATTAATTCCGTTTATAAGCTATTTTCAAAACATTTTATGACAGTTTATATTTAAAATATTATATTTTCCAGCTTTCGGCAGATCAGTTATCTGTATATATATATATATATCTTTTGTCAAGAAATATTTAATATTTTACCCTTATTTCTATTATTCTTTATTATAAAATAAAATATAACATTTTATATAATCCCTAATTAAGGAACTAATATATCACTATTAAACCGCTTTGAATTCTTTTTATTAATTTTTGTTATTAAAACCATATAGAAAATAATTCAAAAAGCATTAAGAGTTTTAGGATTAAAAAAAATAAATTATATTTAAAATGCTAACAAACTAGTTTCTAACTAGTAGTGTCACTTGAATTAAACTTAGTTTAAAGTAGTTTAAAAATAAATAGTTTTGAGAAATATATAAACAGTATATATATAAGTGTGCGGACAAATTCGTGAAAATATATATTAAAAACTGATACACCCAGAGATAAAATATCATAGAGAAAAAATAATTATTGCACATTTTTAGAATATTCAAAAAATATGTTATCCCCATTAAAGCGAAACCATTAGCGTAATCTTTAAATAGTTCGGTTGTCAGGAGCATGACTGAAATAAACTATCAAATGTCTAGTCGATATATATATAAAAAAGCCTTTTCTGTTAATCCTCTTTTAATTTTACCGACTAAAATAAATCTTCGTATCAGACATGATTGACGTGATATAATCACTCGCCTCACGCACCACACAACATTTTTCTGCAGTTTATTAGTAACTCGGTTTAATTTTAAAAGTGTATGTGACTTAGTATTTAAAAACATTTTGTCACAAAACAAATAAAATGCAATAATAAAAAATTTATAAAAATAAAAATAAAATAGAAAATTGTAAATTACACGCACAGAGCTTTTTTTTCAATTAAAAACGTTTTCTTAATTAACAGAGTAATTTATTTTGCAATCTAAGCTGTAATGTAATTCATAATTTAATTGACATTTTTGCCGATACTGATCGTGCAATTAATTCCACAATTTTAATTTTTTTAAATTAATTATTTTTTTTATCTGTTAAGTATTAAAACTTATTATTTTTTTATTTATTTTAAATATTATTAACCGAAATCCGAGAAATTAATAGAAATAAAATATGTCACTAATAAAATGCGAAAATCAAGAAAAATCGTAGCAGCGCTGCCCCAAAAATATTTTGGTCACAAAATCACTTCTTTGCTAACTTTTTGAAAACTTGACGACATTTTTACTGGCATTAAAGAATTTAATGATTAGCAATTTATTTTTGTCCAAATTTATTATAAGAGTAAAAAAAGCGTTTACATATAAATAGCGGAGATATATATGCTTCAAAAAAATTGTATTTAAAAACTGTATTTAAGAACTGTAATGAACAGAGTCTCAATTTTTGTAATTCAAACTTAAGATATATAGCATTTGAAACGACAAACTAGCAAATGCTATAAAATTGAGACTCTATTTATTATTAATAATTTCAAAATTTTTTATAGCTGTATATTTCGAAATGTTTTTTTTTTCCTATTTCGACTTATATTATTTTTATGGTTGGTCTAAATTATTGACAGTCAATTTAAATTAATAGTGCACTTAAATATCAGTAATTATTTAATTAATACGCTCTTTTCCTTAGTAATAAAATCTATAAATTTTCTTCTATTTTACACTAATATTTAAAGCACTAAAACTCATAAAACCAAATAATAAGTTCAGAACTCTATTGGTAGTACAAAAATTGTATTTCTAATTAAATTGAGAGAAAAAATTCGCAAAAAAAAAACAACACAACCAGTAAACAAACTGTAAATTTTTAGAAATACATTAAAAAAATATTTAATTAGGTATGCAAATTAGAAGCGCTTTAATGTGTGTGTGTTTAGTAATAAGTTTATTATAATAAAGTTTACAGTAATTACAATTTATGACTCGCTCAATGCCGAGCCTTTTTTAACGGGCAAAAAATATATATTATAATTATTTTATGTAAAAATTTCTATTATTTTTTTTATGCGAAAATAACACTACGTTGTCGCATATACATATATACTTCATACTTCATTCTCGAGTCAACGTAAAAATATAGGTTATTAGCGCTCACTTTATCAAAAAACTCTTTTAATACTGCACACTAAATTAGTGTCACCACTCATTGCAGCGCGCAATCATTGTGTTAATCACACACACATATACTGTTACATACACAGTACAGTACTTCATACACACCTTGTATCGCAAAGTATTTTTCAAGGATTCATACTTATTATTATTATTATTATGAGATGTTTGATGTGTTAATAAAACAATGGTGTTTTCATTAAACCAATCCTAAATGTGCTAAAAATTTTCGTTCGAGAAATCAATTAATTTTCGTTTTTAAGTCACAAAACTATTTGGAATAAAAAAAAATTTCTATTATGTTTTTATAACCTGTAATAAAATTTCAATAATACTAATTTAATTTACTTTTGGCCCAAATTCCTACAGTTTATGGCCAATCACTCAATTCGATATTTGAGCATATAGTTTCTGCAGATTCGGTAATCACCAACAAATCAAGTTCACTCAATTATTAGAATCTATGCACATTAACTTATCATACATGCAGTAGAGACTCGATTGAGTGAACAAGATTTTTTTTTAAAAATAAAATAAAACAATGGTTGTATAACAATAATAATACCTCACATACACACACATATTATGATAGATACCTCACATACACAAACAGAGATAGATTACTGTATTTTGATTAATGTGCGGGTCATTATTATTATTATTTAAAATAGCGCATGTTTTTCGTGTCTATTATAGTTTTTAAAAAAAAAACTTAATAAGTATATCACAAGACACAGATTAGAAAAACTGTTTTATTTAATTGCTTCCGTTTTCAATATGAAACGAAATTTTTTTTGAATTTTATTTTATTTCTTTTAAATTGTCTGTTTTTTTGTTGTTTAAATCACATTATTTTTCAGCCGCAAGCCCTGTAGTCCATTGTTGTTTTCGCCGACGACGACAACAACACGAAACACAATTTTTTCTCTTAATGATAAAATACTCTGGAAAAACAAATTAACTGCTAAAATGCTGGACTAAAATAAAAGAGATAAGAAAAGTAATTGTATTTTTAAATTGAGTAATGATACGGTTATTTTTGTTTTTATTGCGCGTTTTCCCCCGTAGCTTACGATTGCAGGCAAAAAAAACAGTATAAAAATGTTAGCCGTGTATAGTTTAGTTTTGTTGTTAACTAAAATTCTTTCGTACAGTACAAACACACAGATGCGGGTCAGTTCTTTCTCTTGCGGGGAGAGAGAGAGAGAGAGAGAGAGAGAGAGAGAGAGAGAGAGAGAGAGAGAGAGAGAGAGAGAGAGAGATGGGGGAAGTGTGTGACTCTAGTTAATCCAGTAATTAAAAAAATTGTTAAAATAAAAAACGTTCAAAGTTTAAAGTTGTTTGAGTTTTTTTTACTAATTTGATAAGAATTTTTTCTAATTCTGTTTTGCTATTCGTTTTCCGAGAGTTTAATAGATTGTTATAAATTTGTATGCGACGAAGTGATACATGTGTTGTCAATAATAAATTAGAGATAACAGTGTTTTAACTCGTAACTCTCTATTAAATTAATTTAACGAGCAAATTATATTTATTGAACAAAAAAAACGCACGGTTCGATAATTTGTTGATTTGAATAATGCGGTGGTGGGGTTTTTGATTTAATAAGCGATTCCAATAATCGATACAGGAAATCAATGTATACATTTTTTTGTGTGTTTAATTATTGCCAATAAACAAATGCATATATAATTTTTCTTCGAGACTAAATAATTGATAGGAGAATGACTTGAGGAGTAAGTATTTCTTTCAGTGTTTGAGCTGAAAATATATATATTTGAAATTATAAATAATAAATATTTGATAGAAATAAAAAACTAGTAAAATTACTACAATTTTTAAAGAAAAATAAATAAATTTGCTCGTCAAGTGTTGAATAAGTCGGAAATATTTTTCGAAAACTCTACAAATCAGCATAAAAATTTATAATGAGAGAGAGAGAGAGAGAGAGAGAGAGAGAGAGAGAGAGAGAGAGAGAGAGATGAAAAAAATAAAACTTGAAAAATCTAAAAATAAAATACAAAATGTAATACTATTTTGTTTAAAAAAATAAGAGATAGAATATGTATAACACATTTTACCAGACACATGATTATTTTATTTTTGTTGCTTTTCTCAGATTTTTTTTCTTCTTCTCCGTTGTTCTCTTTATCTTTTCATTTTTTTACACACAAAAAAAATAAATTTGCTGTAACAGGAGAAGCAGAAGGAGAACATCTCGACGCGTCAATCATAGTTATGTGCTCTCGATTTTTAAACTCACTATAATAATAAAATCTTTTAAAAATCCTTTAAAAAGTTATATTTATTTGCGAGATTTAAAAATAAATGCTTCAAAGTGATAGTAAAATAAAAATTTTCGTTTTTTTTCCTTCTCTTTATATCGCTTTAATAACTTGTGTGTATGCAATCATTTTTCAAAATCGCCTTTTTCTTGCTCTTTCTCTCTCTCTCTCTCTCTCTCTCTCTCCCCCTTTCTCCCCCTCTCTCTTCCCTCTCTCTATATTTAGACAACATTTCATATTATAAGGGCACACAAAAATGAGGTTCTTTTAAAATGAAAAAAAAATTGTAAAAATGATACACAAATCTGTTAGACCTTTAAACACTTTAATTGCGGCACTGCTCTTGATTTTTAACACTGACGCCACGAAATAACTGTCACAATAATCTCTCTCTACCCATAATAACTATCTTCAGAAGATCTACAAAAAAAATTTTTTTTGCTTACTTTAAAAACACTGTTTTTATGGTATTTGCTTACTTTATTACTCACTATATTTTACTTTTAACTGCGCGCTGAATTTTGCATATTTTTTATTTTAGAGAGAAAAGAAGTGCGAGAGAGAGAGAGAGAGAGAGAGAGAGAGAAGTGCACATAAAATTTGATTCAAAAACACTTGAATTCAATAAAAATAAATAATAGCATTCACTACTTTTGAAAAAGTAAGTTCAAAAACTAGGAAAAAAAATTTAAATATTTATTATTATACTTATTGAAACTACTGCGTGTGTGTGTGTGTGTGTGTTGTGTGTGATTTGAATAATGCGAGTGTATATACAATGGAAGACGAAGAAGAAGAAGAAGAAGAAGACAGCTACACAAGAGTCAATCATACATATTATGTAAATTATATAACGATTTTTTTATTAAAAAAATCACTATTTACTTATTCATAGCGAGCGCTACACCTCTCTTTGACTTTCTTCACTTCTCTTGGTATTTTTTTCCTATCATTTCAAGTATTTTTTTTTATTGTGAGGCCTAAATTAATAAATCAATTTGCATATCAATCAATTGAGTTCAATAGGAGTAGGAGTAACACACTATGTTTACTTATTTATTTGCTTTTTAAAGCGCTGTTAAACATGCAATTTAAAAGAATTTTTTATTTTATTTTTTTGGTAGATATCTATAATATTATGCAATATATTTTTTGTGAAAAAATTACAACTTAGGAAAAAAACGTTTGGCTCTTTTTTTAGTTTTTAATAGTTATAATTTGTTTTAATGAAGTTTTATATCATTTTTATTACAGAGCAGAGAACTTTTTAAGTTTTTTCAGAAATTTTTATTAAGGTTTTTATAAAAAATTTCAACGTTTAGTTTTTTAAACGTTCAAAAATTATAAACGTTTAGTTTTTTTTTATTTTATTAAAATATAAATGAACTCTTTTCCTCAATAAATCAATAACATTTAATATACTAACGTTTTCTGAGTCATTTTTCTGTTCTGCGTTAATTTCTTCCGATATTATTCGTTACTACGAATTAAACCCAATAATTAGCACAGACCTAATAAAAAAACTATATACGAGAAAGTCTCTCTCAAAAAAGTTTCTCTCTCTCTCTCTCTCTCTCTCTCTCTCTCACTCTCTCCCTCACTCACTCACTCATCATTTATTACTCGTGATTTCAATTTTCTTCTCTTTTTTCAGTTTAGTTACATTTTAATTTTCTACGTTAATACGGATATTATTCAAATGTATTTCCTATTTAGCCGCGAAAAAAAAAACGTGTGCTGCACTAGAAATTTTTTTTGAATATCCTATATAAATAAGCGAAAGTGTTTATTTAAAAATCGGAGGAAGAAAACACTGTAATATATGTCATAATTATAGCGAACAGCAATAACATGATAGCGAACGAAACGATCCGCAGCACGATATAGATTTGTAATAATTATTATATGCATATTTTTTTGTTTCGGGTACGCTTCGCGTTGAATACGTAATAAGATTTTAGTGAAAAAAGAAAGAAAAAAAAGCGCTCGTATCCGTGTAGTTAGATATATACTGTACTGTGAATCTGCATGTATGTGTGTGTGTGTAACAGCAAATTTTACTTTCAAGCAAAACAAAACAAAAAAATGAGATAACTAAATGAGTTATGTGCGGCGTATATCACGATTTTGTTTGTGTCTCTCAGTTAAAAAATGCTTCGATAATACACCTCAATTAAAATAACGCAAATTCGATGATTTTTTCCGATATATTTTGAAAAACGTATCGTGAATGTGCATTTTTTTTCAATATCGAGGTTAATAAATCTAAATTCTCTCTCCTCTCTCTCTCTCTCTCTCTCTCGCAGTTTCGCCTAACAGCTAATTCCTACTTTAGTTACTGTAGCAGATACTGACTTCAGATACCATACCAGCATTTTTCTATCAATTAGTGGTGTACAAGATTTTACTTAAAATATTATAAAAAATATTATAAATTTTATTTTTGCCTTCAGATATACTAAGTATCACATTTGTGTATAAAAATATATTTGTGGCAAAAAACCAACAAAAATTCACTGATAGAAGAGAAGGCACTCAACATAATTTTTTGCACGGGTTTCACCATAAATCAATTTAATTACCGTAGCAAAGCCTCTGGTGTTGTTCTCCGCTCTAACAAAGAGGTTTTTTATACGTCTTAATGCCGTTTTCTAAGCTTTGATGAAAAGGCATTCTCTATTAATTAGTTTTGCCTTTAAATAAGAGTCTAAGAATAAGCTTTTTATTGTCATTTTATTTTCATCTTCCACTACTAAACATCATTGCATTTCATTATATTTTCTTCTATTTACTTATCTTTTTTATTATTATGTTATGGCTATTTATTCACTCTTGCCATTATTTCTTTCCTTAAGCCTAAATCACGCTCTATTCATACGCTTCTCTGATAATACTATATACTCTCGTTTTTTAAGAACCACTGCTGAAGCAGTACTGAATTATCCTATCTTTTATTTTATTTCTACTTCTTTTCTTCTCTTATCAATTCATTCTCCGCTCCCTTTCTCACTCTCGTGAGCGCTCTCTTTCTTTCTTTCTTTCTTGATTTTCATCATTTGATTAGCGTGATTCACATTCATTTCCAGTGGAATTTGTCACAGTTCGACAATAGTGATTAATTTAGTAAAGATCATAACAATATAATAGAAAAATTTGTCGGTTATACTATAAAAATAATTTTCTAGTAAATTACTGTTAGTTACTGTTAGTTACAATGGTTTAAAATCTCGGGTCCGCTGCACTAAACACGTATACAATTTTTAGTGATGCAGTGTTTTCGCGGATTTTGCGTGTTTTATCACTTATTTTACGAAATCGCGTAAAAGTATAATAAAACTGCATAAGCAATTCAAGAGTATTTTCGTTTAGTGTAACTAAACAGTTGTCGCCTATTTTTATAATTATAGAAACTTTTCAAATATAAATATTATTATTTGAGCTGAGAATTTGAGAGTAAACTTTTATATACATACATATATATATTATTTATATGTGTATGGAAAGCTCTATTGAAATGGCAGACAATGAAGAGCGTAAAATTAGCGAATTCGACGGCATTCGTATCGGTCTATTAATGTTCATTATTGTCGACTTCATTCGAATTGAGTGCTTTCTAATACTTTTTATGCTAAATTTGGTCAAAACAGATGGTAAGTGGTGTTATTAAATATTAACAATATTATTATTACAAGAGGCTTTTGCAGCAAATTGCTGCAAAAATTTATTTTTTCTCTCTCCCTCCCTCGTTCGTTAAACCACACAAATTAAAAGCAACAGAAAAGGGTCACTTACTTATGTGTGCAATGCAATCACACATTCAAAGCATTGAGTTTATAATGTAATTCTATGGGAGGTTTGTCCACATTTAACTCTCCCAAACCCCCTCTAAATTAAATTCTAAAAATATTTTGTTTGTTTTGCCGAGACCCTGACACAATGATCTAAAACTTTCCCATTTATTGTGCACCTCTAGCTCTTGCCGTTTAGCCACAATTTTATCATTCAAAA
>JAQIVF010000914.1:0-16986 GCA_034698365.1 Steganacarus magnus
CTCTCATTCTCGCCGTACCATTCTTTACATACACATTTGCAGACATCAAATGCAGTGAATGTTGTGTCACTTGGGAGCTAAGGGAACAAATTTTGCTCCAAACGCACCATTAGTCGATCTGTGAAACTCTATTTTTTATACTTTCATTTCAGCACTGCATTCCAAATGGTCCATTTGGGAGAAGCTTTTTTTACAGAAAAAAACCTAGTAATTTACGTTTATACACAACACACTGGTCATCAAATTGATAGAAGAATGATACAGATCACACTATTTCACCAGATAATAATAACACACACTTACACACAACTGAATAAAATACTATAAGTAATTAAATGAGACGTTGAAAGAAATGTAATCAATTGTTCATACGTACACCAAAAACTTGAAAAACATAGGAAAAAATAATAAATTGGTTTTTTTATTTTGAATGTTTGCAGAAATTTCTAATTAAAACTATTAAATATGCATCAATGTTGCTCTAAACTCAACCATTAACTATATCTTAGTATAACATTTATACCATTATTTGCAAAGATATGATTACGAATTTGAAAGTAGTGTAATCCATCTTTGATTCTATAGGGAAATGGTTGGCAGAGAGAAAAGAGAGGCAAAGAGGCAACATTTCGCGCAACAGAATCTTGTTTAGTGCAAATTTTTGGGTAAAGGCAAACAACAGCAGCGAAAAAGATAAGTAAAAGCTATGGTTGTGCGCTACGGATACACCGGAGGGTATTATATCATACGCGCAATGAAATGCACCAAAATGTACCGCTGGGACCACTGATGAGAAATTGTGGGCACCATTCTCTTTCACTCTTATCTCCTCAACTTTTGTAGTCAAAAATAGTTACAAATTTTCAATAAATAACTCGCACACACAACTCGTCTCATTTAAATAATAAACAAATATAACGCGAAAAAGAATTATATTAAAGAAATAAAAAAATATGGTATTATTTCTTTTTTCAAATAATGTCAGAGTATTTACAGTTTGGTAATCAATGTTTATAGTTATGAACATTATGAGATAATTCTTCATTTTATGAACAATGTGTTTGTATTTAAGATTATGTTAACAAAATTTATAATTAATATTATCTTCTTTCCATCTAATGCTAAGTTTTTTGGACATCAACGTGTTGTTCTATAGTAAAATCTTCGAGATCTTCGCGACCAGAAAGAGTCAGATTCTAAAATGACAAAAAAACATTCTCATTATATACTTGCAATCAAATCAATTTTTTGAATAAATGTTTATTAAATATTTTATCACAAGTTTTAACTGTTACGGTATGATCGTTAAGGCAATTAATGATAAATATTAAGTTACTTAATAAATAACGTTTAACAAATAAAAGCTAATATCTTTTACTATCAAATTAAAGACGAATAAAGTTTTGATGAATTTAAAATGATGTATTAAAAGTGATTTTAAGTGATTGGAAGCGTTGGTTTGTTTAAAGTAGATTTCAGTTCAGATTTATTTTACAAAATAAAAGAATATGCGCGACTTTCAGCTCAAGCTCTCTATATTGAATAGTAAGTTCAAAATTATCTGTCAAAATAATTTGACTGAGTTGTTCTAATGTTTAGACAATTTTAATTTCATTTTAATTTAAATGGTTGTATTATTTTCAGATTTTTTTAAATTTAAAAAAATTAACAATCAATAAGAGCTGATTGTTGTAAAATAATATAGCTTAGCTTTAAACAACTTGTTTTTATGTAAGTAAGACTAGCTTTGAATTTTATATACTTTATTGAATATTAGATTTAAATTATAAAATAATCAATCTTATTAAGAAAAATGGACAAAACTGGCAATAATCCTAAATTTTTCGACTGAATACTTTGTTATAACGTTAATATTAAATAACACACATTTAATGTAATAAATGCAAACATATATAGCATACCCTTTCATTGCATAAATGTAAAAGTGTAACGAACGCTATCGGAGCGCTTAAATTAGTGGCCATCACTGGCGTCACTTTACGAGGAAGAGTTTGGTATAATTCACAAAAACTTTGCGTTGTGTTCATTTGTTTCGATGGTGTTTGCTATTATAACCGAATTGTAATATTAATAAAAAAAAGTATATAAGCAATGGTACGCTATAACAATCACTTACAATGCGCGACATCTGTGGAGAGTTAGAGCTGTCAACAGTGAGTAAGTCCCACATCGCTCTCTTTAACTTTTTTACGTCCATCTTTTTTGCGAATTTCGCGTACGGTAAGATTATTTGATTGATATCATAGGCTTGTTCGACAAGATTATCGCCAGTAAATGGAAAGGTGTCGCCGATGTTGGGACCGCACACCGACACGGGAGCGCTTTGACCCAATTCTAGTCCTTCGCCAAACGCACCCGTATTTATATCCACGTCTTCGTCATCATAATCGTAACGATCCATACCGGGAGACATCGGACCATCAAATGAATCATTCGATGTATTAATATTTGGATCTAATATATCTTCGTTACTTTTGGCGCATTGAAACGTGAACGCAGGCCTATTGAACGAACGCGTCAAGTCTTTCGGGTCAAAACCGTGATCTGAAGGTAACTTTAAATCGATGTGATTCTTTTGCCACTTTTCCAGTGTCGCTATTTTTAGTTTCAGATTGTTTCCGCCAGTTTGGTCGCACTCATCGTCTAAAATAAATTCACAAAAGTCACACTCGATGTACTGTTTTCGCTGTCGACGAGCTTTGACCGCATCTCCGTCTTTATCGATCGGTTTCTTTCTTTGCAAAAACGGACACCTCTTCCAGTGTTGAGGACCCGCCCAACTGCTCAATAGTTTTGGATTAAAGTACGAATAATCATTTGGTTTATCTGATAACAGTTTAACTAAATCACTGACACCTCCCATCTGAACGGTGTTTACCACTGATTTGCGAGTGACTGTGTCCGGTAAGTGACCTCCAATGCCGTCTTCACTGCCAGAGTCAAGACACAAGTCATCACCTAAAAACACATCACCGCCATCTCCTCCATCATTATCGTCCACATCTTCCACTTCTGCCTCCAAGTCGAACGTAAAACTATCCCTTCGATTCGAGAAAGAAGGATCTTCTTCTCTCGGTATCAAATCTAACCCATTTTCGCGGTTTAGAAATTCGAATGATGATAGTCTTGGACAGATTTGTGACGAACATTTCGATATCTCGTCGAGATTATTATAAAATTTATGAATGTCTTGTGTGATCGATTGATATGCGTTTGTGTCGTCAAACACTAATGAAGAATTTGAGTCTAACATTAGCATTCCGTTTGGATTAACCTTTAAGTTAGCCATTAGAAGAGAATTAACATTTCCGACATCGAAAGCTGATGACAAATGATGAAACACGGGATCGATTTCCAAATTGGTCTCCAGTTTTGCTACATTTAAAGTCTCGGGATTTACGGCTAGTGTTCTCACATTCTTTTTAGTAGTTTTCTTTCGCTTTGGTTTTGCGTTGTTATCTCTATTGTCGTCGACATCAGACATGTGCTGCTCATTATTTTCGTGATCATCATTAGCGGCATTATCATCGCTCTGATTGGTTGACTTCTTGTCGAGTGCCATCGCCAAACTGGAGGCCACTTTCTGCGCCTCGGCGTGAACGCAATCCACTCGATGGCTGTATATCTTCGCTCCAGCGTCGAGAGCGGTTCCCGCTAACTTGAAATTTACCACACCGTTATCTTTAGTTTGTTGCAATAAGTCGGACATACAGTCGATTAAGTGCAGTCCGAACGCATTTTTAGTATTGATTTTATTAGTGGCCGACAATTGAATGCAATGCGCGTAATGTTCTTTGAGTTGTGTGGCGTTCATAGCCATCGATGTGCTCACAGCCGAACGGCGCTGAGGCGTCGCCACAGACGGACTGTTCACTAAACTCCTTCGTTGAGCGACCATACGATTGAATTGTCTTTGCTTTCTCTCCTCATTCTCGAACGTTTCATCGATGGTCTGTCGACTCGAATCGTTCGCAAAATTCATTCCCAAACTCTTGCGTTTGATCGCAGTTTCGACCGTTTCTCTGTTGAGCACAACAATCGGATTCATATTCACTACATTGCCGTGCGTGCCATTAATGATGGTTGTGTCCACTGATATGCCATTAATTCGTCCATTGCTGAGACGAATGTCAAAATTGGCGCTAAAATCGTTTGCGTTAACCATATCTTTATCCTGTTTTCGACTGATTTGATGGTCAATTCTTCGTTTTGTGCTCGACTTTCGAGATGTTTCGCTGTTAATGCTTGAATCTGAGTCTGAATTATGTAATCTTTTGTTATTCTTCGATGGCATAGCTTTTCGTAAAACATTTTAATAAAAATAACCAAAAATAAGTTAAACAAATCTTTAATTTAAACCAAAACAAAGTATACATACCTTTGAAAACCAAATAAATTATGTTTAATAAATAAATGTTAACTTATAATAATTGGGAAAAAGTTTATTAAATAAAAACATAATAATAATAACATAAAAACACATAATTTTCAATTCAAAATACTAAACGGTCTTTTTTTTAAGGGAAAAGATTCACAATATTTTTGTTGACATGAGAGTAACAGTTACTTATCGCTATTTGCGCGCCCAATCATAATATGGCGCGACAAACATATAAAACTGTATGAGGGATATTATATGAATTTATTTGTGTATTGTTATGTGAATTTGAGGCAAACACGGTTTCAAAATCAATTTTATTGTTTTACTAGTCTATGTTATACCGCAGTGTAAATCAATTTTGAATTGCGCATCATTTTGTCACTCACTCACTCACTATTCTTATGTGAATTTATAATAACGAGTAAATTTTAATTTACAAAATAAACATCGGTATTAATAATAAACTTACGTTGAGTTAACTATTAAAACTTTATAAAATGAGTCGTAACTGTATTGGAAACCGATCCAACCCCACAACAGTTTGACCCGAAACATACCCCCAACATAACTTTTTTCTTATTAGCAAAAACCAAAATTAAAACTAAGTATTACTTAAATATACACGTATTACACGCATTAAAGTTACTTACCTCAACATGTATTAATTCAAAATATGCGGACAGTCAAGTGAATCTGGTGGTAAATTTTTAAAAATTATAAGCATTTTTACTTATAATTTATATAAAAATTAATAAATCTGAATATTTCTAAAAATTTAAGAACCCGTCGCATGAACAAAAAATTTAAACACGAATTATGAAACTCCTATTAATATGAAATAATGAAAATTTTAATGAACCCACAATCGTGCCCAAAGTTCATCTAAATTTCATTAATCCTATAATAAGTATAATTGCTCGACTAAGGCACTCATTAAATAGCTTACGAAATTTTTGAAATTTTTATCAGTATTTTAAATGTATCTATGGAACCCACGCTCAAATTATGTGTAAAGCTATTGACCAAATAATGACACGATAGTTGCACAATGAGGGGCACAAGTTGGACAAAACCATAAGGTTTTATTATTATTTGTACATACAATTGTTAAATAGAATAATTTTATAAAAAATACAATAATTTCAAATAATTTATTTATAATTGGTCCAGGAAGTGTTGTGCTTTAATTTTAAATAAATAAGGATTAGGGGCCGTGTCATTACTCACACGGTCTAGTTGTAGTCAGACCTAAACATTTTGGTTTCCGCACGTGTATATAATTAATAAACTATTAATTATTAATCATTTTATTATTTATTTAGTACTCTGACCAAATAATTTAGAATTTTAAGGTGCATTTAGGATTTTTTATTCGAAAATATAGGGTGAAATCAGCATTTATCCTTGCAATCAACACATCTTATTTTTAAAAAATTCATGATTATATAATTTGTAATCAATAAAAATAGAGCCGAAATCAAAGCAGAATTAAAGCTGTCGCTGTAATATGGTATCAAAGAACAAATGTCACAATCAATAAATTCTCTATAGTTACTACTACTTAAAAACATTAGTTTTTAAAGTTTTTCTGCATTACTTAAATGCATAACAAAATTGTTTTAATTATTTGTTAATTTATCACAAATAGTTGTCCATAAAATAAAAAAATGTTATATAACATGTTTGTTAAAATATGTCAGTTTAAATAACATAAATCTGATGTCAGAAAAACAAGTGTTAAAACAAAGTGATAACGAAGAGACTGATGACGAATGGAAAAATATAAAAGCTTTGCCAATTATTGATCTCAGCCAAAATAATGCGTTAAATTATGATGGAAATTATGACAGACAGCCGAGCGTAACGTTGGATCAAGTTATAGAATATTTTGAAACTCTTGATGTAACAGAGCAATCGGTCGGTATAAGTTATTTTTAAGAAAATACCTCTTATCTATATTTAAGACCATAATTTACTTTAAAAGACAAGAATTCAACCAACACTAGTAAAAAAGGGTTTTTATGGCTTATTTAGCCATTTGTTTCGATTGTCGCCGCAATCAATTAACCAAAATTTAATCGATGAGAGAAATAGAATCTTCTCGATAGCGCTGCACACATTTGATAACCATAATTCAAACCAAACTCGTTTTTTAATCACAATATATCACAAACTAACGGGAAGTGAATTATTGGATTGCACCAGAATCGGAAACCACTGGGAAAATATTGGGTTTCAAGGAACTGATCCGACAACTGATTTGAGAGGCGTTGGATTATTGGGTTTGCTTCAACTCTTATATTTAATATTATCACCCGAAACAAGCAAATTGTCTAAAGAAATTTATAGGCTTTCAATGGATAGTCGACAACACTTTCCATTCGCGATAATGAGCACTAATATCACACAAATATCGTTACAAGTTCTTAGAGAAGGTTTGCTTAATAAAGAATGCAATCGTAATAAATGTGTATTAAAAGTGTTTAATTGGTATTATTCGGGCATTTTTCTTAAATTATTTAAAGTTTGGAAAGAAAATAATAAAACAATCGTTGATTCCGGTTATGTATTAAGAGGTATATAAGTATATAATTAAGCTTTATTACGGTAATATCAATAATAATTCTTGTATATAGATATTAAAAAAGTAGTTCGACACGACGTGAGACAAGTAATTGCTGATGTTTTCAATTACAAAAATGAAACGCAAAATAAGCAAATCGAAAACAATAACGAAAATATTAATTTTACAAATTTAGGCGATATGTTCTCTGACGATGACGACTAATAAAACGAGTAAAACAGATAATATTAATATTACGTACTATGATTTATTACCATTAAATTAAATTACAAAATTTTAAGAGTTTAATATATAAAGAAATTATTGTTATAAATATATGATAATAGAAATGTATAACTAAGAAGGCATTTGTTATAACTTATTGAAATGTAATTATGCGTTCATAAAAAATTGCGTTACAACCACTTATTGTTCGTAAAGGCACGAAATAGTAAACTGTAGATAATGTATTGTAAGTAAAATAATAATTATTATTGTCAACTAATAATAAAATCTACTCTTAGTAGAAGAGCTTAAATATGGTCCCAAAATAATTTATGTTAACAGAAAATTTTAAATGCATAGCATATGTTGTTAATGAAAGACTAGATATGATGTAATACTTTGCACAAATTGTTTTAAATTAAATACTTATTGTCTTCATTATTCTCGACTTGATTGGATGGCACGGGAGAAGGAACTGGTCGTTGCGGTTTGCGTGGAAGTTCTGGAGGAGATGAAGGCTTAAATCGAGGCGATAATGGAGGACTGTCTGCTGGCAGAGCAGGTTGTGGCTAAAAACAATATTAATTCATTATTAGTTATTTTGTCAAATATTTGCCTTATATTTATCAGACTAACTTTATTTTTCAATGTACCACTACTAGAGAGCCCGGAATTTCTTCTTGGCTGAACTACAGTTAAATCGATTCCATTAGTTCCGTTCGCATTTCCATTTTCATTTTCAGGGATATTTCCATAATCAGCGTACGCTTGCTTTACCGGAAGTGGTGGTGGTTTATCGTCGATGGCGTCTAATGATGCCGATCCGGTGGAATAAGCGGATAACAGACTATTAGAAGAAGCGCCATGACTCAGACTACGAGTCGGTGAATGAGTACTGAGTGCGCGGTACTGTCCGCTATTCGGGCGACTATAACGTCGCTCGCTATCAGTTCGCAATGGCCGGTGTGTTGTTAATTGTTCCGATAATTCAATGACGGGTGGCGATGACGCGTGATTTGGCTGTGCTTTTGCGTTTGAAGTATTTGAGTCATTTTTTAAATAATCGGCATACCATTGAGAATTACTTTCATTATTAGATCGCCTCAACAATGTACCACCGATGCCGCCATCTTTGCTCGTCTGTTTGATGAGTTTCGATAAAGTACCTGTACTGCTAAATAAATTCGTATTTGATTGACTCGTTGATTGACTATTTGACTTCACCCATACAGAGATCGATCTTCCACTGCCCATCTTTGTTGGCGTCAAACTGCAAATACATTATAAACTTATTTGTTATTCGTTATTCCCTACTTTCAAATATTCTGCAAATCACATTTTAAAATTTAAGCAAAGTCTAATTTTTTTATTAATTTCACGATAGAAAATGATTTGAACTTTGTTACTCTAATGGGAAATTTTACGGAAAAATGTCTTACGGAATTGGATCGCTAGTGCTGGCTGTACTTCCAGATGAAATACGATCGATCGCTTTCGGAGGTTTTGGCAGTTGTGATTGAGATAAATGTTTATTTTTATCTATCATGCTGTTTCGAATTTTAATATTTAGTGAATTTAAGCGTTCAGATAATTCTTCGGGTAGTGATCTCTTGCCATATTTTTCTTCTATATTATTTCTCAATTTGGCGAACGCTTCTTCCATGTGATCGTGAAATTGTCTCAAACTGTGCGGAACGCGTTGTCTATGTATCACAATGCCAACTTCAAGCAATGGAATTTGCATTGCAATCAAGTTTTTAAGCTTATTGATACCTTCTTGATCTTTTCTGTACGGATGTTTTATGGCATACTCGTCAATAAAGAACGCTTTTTCGTAGTTTACTATACCACCCATTACAGCCGCATCAACGATACCGTTCAATGCCAAACTCAATGGATTTATAGGCAACGTTGAATCGGAACGATACTGGAGAATAAAATTTCGAATCTTGTTGTTACTATTTTCCATAGTTTCGATCGCATTTTCGAGTGGACTTAATTCGAATGTATTGGTTTGCGTAACAGGAAAGCGTCTCAATATGCCGGGAAGAGGGTATGAAGTGAGCAGATTTGTTCTCTCAATCCACATATTAGCGAATTCGTTGTCAGAATCTCTCTCTCCTTTACGCACGGGTCGCGAGTATGTAAACTTCTGCACTTCATTCACTTTGTAATAACGCATTATCTGGTCATGAACTGGTTTTCCGCGAAACTTATCTCTTTCGTGCATAACAGGATCGACTTTATTAATTTGTAAATATTGCCCATTAAGTGATTCTGTGATATCTTCTCCGGGAAGACCTAATTTAGTCATCAGTTGTGCGTTTGGAAATTGGTTTAAAAGACGACCAGAAAATTCGCTTAACCTTTCGTACTCTTTTCCGCGATAAATAAACGATTTATTTTGCAAAAATGTGGGAAACCCTCGGCCATAATAAGCAACTTTAAAGTATTCGGGTTCAGGTCTGGCCTGTTTCATAATATTATCAAAGAATACGGCCATTCGTTGCAATAGTTCACTCAAGTGAACGTAATCAAATATCTCCATTTCGTATTGCGCTGTCAACTCTTTGCAGTATTGTATTCCCGCCTCCCATAGCTTTCCTTTATCAAAGTACTCGATAATATCATGATATAAGCGCTCTTTTAATTCTCGATGAGTTTCGCATTCAGGATATTTGTCGTTCTTCAGTAAATGAGGCAATGATTCGTCTGTCCATTTCAAAAGCTTCGCGTGCAGAGAAAGAGTATATGCAGCTTCGATATAATTATCACATTCGAGATGCAAATCACAAAGTTTGTAAAGATAGCGAATATACATTTCTTTGCGCTCGATTTCGTTATAAAACTCTAATAAGTTGACCGTACAACTCATTAGACTCTCCTTATTCTCGTCGTTTACAACAAAACGATATTCCAATAGACGCCTCATTAATCGGACCACAGTTTTGACGAAAAACAATCCCTGATCTCTCATAGCGGAGTGATGTTCGCAATGTGTGCCAACGATTTCCAAAAATAAATCTTTAAACTGTTCATCACCTCTTCCTCCTTCAATCAACATATCTAATTGTGTAATCATTTCGCTCTCGTATTGCTTAAAATTGCCTCTTATTTCAGTAGTTCGTTGTGGCGAAGAGCAATCATTTGCGTAAAGAGAGGAATGAAAGGTGTGACCAATTTTGGGCGAATAAAACTCGCATTGCATCATATCAAAGAATATGGGTATTGTGGCCTTTCGGAGCTCAGTTTCGGGAATTAGTGTCATCTCTAGAAAAGGTCCGATCATACTGGGAACGAATTGTATCTTATATTGACCCAAATTAAACCACATCGAACGGATTTCGAACGCCGCTTCCCGTCTCATATCTTTATACCTCGATATTATCTTAGTTCGCTTACTCGGCGAAAAATTTTCCATCTGCAGCGCATCCTGAGTCAAAAAGGCGATCGCGCAGTGGAAAAAATTGCTCCATAAGTTAAATTCAAACGGATGAAGAAAATGATCGCGAATACATCGCGCAAAATGACGCAATGCGTTAAGTATTACACTATAGGTAATAATAATCAAATATGTCAATAAGTTTTATTTACAGTTAATAAATATATAAATTACCTGTTTTGCAACATAATCATTTCATTCCAATCTTTTGGAAAAACACTCTTTACTAAGTCAAGAAAAACGATCAATATTTCCATTAAGAAATCAAGCAAATCGATTCTTGTGGCAAAATGGTTGATATACTGATTATAATGATAAGGAGTCATTTGACGCAATATACCGACCATAATGGCAACGAGATTGCCTACGAATGGATTATCGCGATCCATATGAATGAATGTCTGAATAACTGTACGCAAAAGCGAAAGCATAATATCGGAAATGTCGTGTTGCGTCGGACCGACATCGCGACCCGTCAATACAACTAACATATCGCTTAATATGCGAATACATAGCTCGAACTCTTCGTTTCGTTCTAATAATAGCCTCAAATGGTCGTTAATAACGGGAAGCAATATAGACCTACAATCGGCGTATTTGGTGAAGAGTTCGCAGTGCACGATGTCGTTAACACACATCATTTTTTGTTTGGTTAAACGATCGACAGGAACATTATTGATTAGATCGGTTAAAATGAAACTCAACTCTTTCTCGTTAAACACGCATAAAATATCGGTTAAAGCAAACGTGAAGTACTTAAGACACGCGCCCTGAACTAGTAATGTGCTTTCGGAAGTGGAGAGCATCATCGATGTTATTGACTGCAATAGTTGTTTCAACGATTCTTCGAATTGTGATTTACCTTTACCGCCATTTAATGCAGCGAAAAGAACGCGCGATCGAACTATAAATTTAAAAATATATTCCAAAGACTTCATGGAGCGTAACAATACTTCTTGATTGTCGACCACACCATTCACTTTCTCTATATAACTCTTCAATACAACTATAAGTTTGTTATAAACGAGAGTAGCGCTAAAATTTTGATCGATATAAAGGTCCAAAACGGGCCTAAAATGCTGATATTTTCGATCAGAGATGAGGCCAATAATAAAAATAAGTGCTTCGAAAACAAGATTATCGTAGACATCAGAATCGGTGTTTTGCATTAATATATCAAACAAAGCGTCTAACGTGTCCTGAAGGAACTTCACCACTTCTTCGCCATCAACTTTCATCAGAGCGAGTAAATTTGATTTGAGATTTTCGGGATTTGACCGCCACTTAAGTAATCCAAGCAAATCGATATTTTGCGTCAATTTTGTGGAACAAACCACACTCGAAATGGTGAAAGAATCTCTAGGACTTACGGTAATACCATTGACTTGAAACATTGCACAAAGTTGTTTAACTCCAATTTGGTTAACATTATAGTTCGCGTTTAACAAACGACTTTCCAACTCTTCCCGCGTTGATGGTAATTTCAGATAAGCGATATCACTTTCGTCGTATCGTTTATGATCGACTTTGTAAACAAGTAAATCGTGATACTGATCCCTACATGTCGTGCCATTTTCATTCATCAATTTTATGAAAGACATCGCAAATGGTTTTTCTGATTTATCTTTATTATCATTTGAAGACCTGTGGCGAAACGTGAATTTCAAGTGTCCGCCATAAAACTCTTCGATCGGTATCGCTATTTTCAATGTTTCCATCCATTTGGGCCTTTCTTCGTGATAATAAACAACACTCTTATATTCACTCATTTGTTCAGAACCAGCACCAAAACTAAGACAATTTTGCAATATCTGCGCCTTTTCGTTGCACACTTTGACGGTCACCTCAACATTTCTTTCCGATTTCTTACTTCCCTTGGAAAACTCTCCCTGAACTAGAGTTAAATACAAGTCATTCCTAACATCTCCGGGTAAAATCACTTCGGGAAAACCCATTTTTCGAGCCACAGCGGTAAATGGTGACACTAAGTGGGCGTATTCTTCTCGAATTTGTTTTTGGTCGCCGTGAAGCAGTTTAAGCGAAACGAATAGTCCCTGTCCTTTAGAATTAAATTCGCGCGACGATAATATTTTGCGAATAACGGTATCCAATGAATCTCTTTCTCCGCACTGAGCGAATGGTATGAAATGTTGCTTTTCTTCCTCGCTTTCAATTCTGCCACTTATGTAATCCGTTATATCCATTGCTATGATAAAATGAAATTTATTATTTCTTAATCATTTGTCATTAAATTTTTAATAAATAATCCAACGATAACGAGTGATAATATGTAAAATAATTACCAGCGACACCAAAAGGACGCCTTAATCCGTCAGACGAGCGTTTTGAGTTCAAATGAGTACTCTTTCTTGGGTTTCGTTGATCTTCTTTAATTTCCATGCCACCAATTCTGATTGTTTGGCAAACGAGATATACTTTTTCACGCGCCAAGTCTTTGCTGCCCAAATCCTATTTAAAAATTATAGCATTTCCTGAGTCAGAGTGAAATTAATAAAGTAAATAAATTATCAAGTAATACAAGAAGCTTATGTTATCTATTTATAAGTTCTTTATAACTACTGTATACACACATGAATTTATCAAAATAAATTTTTTTTCTATTTTTTGGCAGACTTTCTCTATAATGCTTTTAAAGGATTTGGTATAAATTAAATAAACTCCAAAATCTGGCAAAAAAATCATAATTTTTCTGCCACTCCTAGTGAATCTCTAAACTATTTGTGAATTTTAAACAAACAAATAATACTGTAGTTATACTTATATATAGTAAATATATATAATTTAGAATAATGTTTATACTTTGAAAATTATCTAAGAAACGATCTTATTTTAAAATTTTTGATCAGGGATGCAATAAAAAATAGTATTAAATTGTGTTAAGTTGTGGGTGATTGGCACTATTTTGGGTCAAAAGGTCTAAAGTTCTTGCATTTTTAACGAACTCTTTAGTAAATTTCTTAAATTTTTATATGGCGTTTTTATTCACAATAGCTATTTTAGTAAGACTAATGTATTCAATAAACGTTTTAAAAGAATCAAATTAAACGATCTATATTTTAAATAATTTCAATTTTTGAGCTTTGAATTTTGCATTTCATTTTTATTTCAAGTGTTTGATAAGCTAAGTTATGTGTCGCTCTGTACCAGAGTTCAGCGCGATTACGCTCATATAATATTGAGTCATTTTAACAAAGCATTAATATGATAATAGTGCAAACAGTTATATAATTAATTTAGCGAAGTTAGAAATTTTTTCATATCCGAAAATGTGAACAAAGATTTTGTTTTAAAATGTCTTTTGAGAATTATGGACACATTAGTGAACCCAATAGTATAATAAGCTAATTAAGTATCAGTGCATACAAATGTAGTCAAGTTCTACGGTACGTTAATCTCTAGTATACGTTTTAGCTGAAAATTGTTAAGATAAGCCCTTTTAGTTTTTATCACAATGAATTCTTTAATATCAAACTATGTTGACATATTTTTAGCTCACTTCATATAGATGAAGGAGAGCTTATGGATTTGACAATGTCTGTCTGTCTGTCTATCTGTCCGTCTGTTCGCAGTCCTCTTAGGTCCACGAAGTCTGCCACTTACTAGCAATATCTTAATACATGAGACAACTTAATAGTCTGATTATTTATCGCAATATAAAATTACTCTGAGTAACAATGCTATAAAGTAACAATTATTAAAAACGCTTTTAACATAATCCTAACAATACTTATGAAAGTGAGCTCTCTATGAATATGTCGTTCTTGTTTTTAACTAAATTTATGATAATGCGATAAAATTATAAACTTAGCATTAATAAGCATAAAAATGAAGAAAAAAAAACGTCAATAATATTAGCAAACAAGTAAAGGTATTAACAGCAATAATAAAATAAAAACTCACAGCAAAAACCACGCGAAGATTATTCAATTGATCCAAATCTCTCATTAAACCTTCTTTACCCCATCTAACGAGATAGTTCTCACTCAGGAATATGCCTTCTTTGCCATCATATAATGTCATTAATAGGTCCGCGTCTTCGCCGATACGGCAAACAAAATTTTTAACAGTGACAAACAAATTATGATTATAACGAGCGGATGATCTTTGATGATTGGACTCAACATTGACACCAATTTGCTTAATTCGTTGCGTTGCCGATTCGTGCGCTCTGTACAGGTCTATAGTGCTGGTGATCTCCGGATTCAAGATATTTCCGTGATCGTCACGCACTACTAGATCGAGGCCTAAAATTCTAAATAACCAATTCATCGAATTTTTAGAAATTAATTAAAAAATTAATATCGAATAACTTAAAACAAAATGAATTTACGTACGCATTTCCGTGATCGATCTTCGATGTGACTTTTTGTTTAAGCTCTTTTAGTTCGTCGGCGGGAAGTGTTCCGGACATTACCTGCTTTCGCCATCCGATCAGTTCGGTTATCATTTCGCGTATAATTTTAAAATTCGTGTTCGATGTCTATTTAAATAATTATAAAAAAATGAATTCAATAATTAATTTCAAATATAAAAGCATATCACGTACGACATAGAGTTGCTTCCAAATGGTTCCCCACTCGCGGATAATTGACGTGATTTCTTGAATAATTGGTGGTTCGCGAGGAATAACCACCTCGTGAGCACTTTAAACCAATAAAGGTTATAAATTATATGTACTAAAATAAATCAACAAATAATTGACGTTTTAAATTCATACCCAGTTTTATCGACGACCGCATCCTTAATACAGATATAAGATTTGGGGAAAATGCCATAACGCGTTCGGTTCTTCAAACTGCACCCGTAATACCACTCATTAAGCTCTTCAACAATATATACGGTGTCACCAACTAATAGATTAAGTCTGTGCGGAAGCACTATACTTTGTTTCAGATTTGATATCACTACACATATACAATAAATTCATTAGAAATTGAGTGTAATCGTTATAATAACAATAATAACAGTAATAAGAGATACCAATTCCATATTTATCCTTATCCTGCACTGGACACCACTTAACCATCGTTCAGATATTTTTAATCAAAAAACACTTATCATATAAAAATTAAATAAACTTTCATTATTATTAATTAAACAAATATATAAATAGAGAGAGAGAGAGTTGTAAATATATATGTAATGCGATAGAGATATATGTATATACTGTGATATATATTAAATATATAATATAAAGTGTATATAAATATAAATTAGTATTTATACGAAGGAGAGAGCAAAACAGCAAAACCACTTTTAGCTCACAAACACATCACACATATAGTTATTTGACATTATATTCGCAATAACCAAAGAATGCGTTATCTAATCGCTAGGGATATCAACACAACACAACACAGCGCACAGCACAGCACAGCACAGCAATCGCCTAACATTTCACCACTTCAGCACTCAAACTATACGGAGTAAGTAAACACAGCGCTATGTTAAAGGGTTTCGGATATTGTGTGTCAGATTTTTTTTCAAGTGCAACTAGAGGTGTGAGTTTGATGTACTCTCGCTCGCGTTTATCCTTGCACTGTACTCAACGATCTCGAAACCAAACGTGCCTATCATTAAAAATTTATTGTCTAAAAAATGATGTAAATAATGTATTACATCATTATGTAAAAATATGGCAAAATATTGTATAAACATGTGCTTTAAAAAAATAGTTAAATCAATAGGAAAATTTTTCGAATAATAGCTTTATGTTAAATTGCTTTGTGGAATAAAAGCAATTTTAAGATTAAGTATTAATCTCTAAGCTTTACACGAATTTTATCTCAAACATAAAGTTTTTACAGTATAATTATACTACAAAATAAAAAAAATAGCAATTATCGTTTCTGTAGAAATATTATTGTAAGATTACTTTAACTGTGATAAAGAGATATAGCAAAGGATATATATTATATATGCTGCATTGCAATATAATAATTTTGATAAAAAAATCGGAAGTATAGCAATAAATCTGTAGAAATCATAATGTTCTTGACATATTTTAGCAAGTAATTCAAGATTAATATTGTTTAATAGAATTTAATTAAAGAGATTCACAAAACTTTGAGAATGGAAAGAACAATTTTTATAAACGCAAAAGAGTCGCACAAATTTAGAGAATTTTTCAGTTCTGAGTCAACGATTGGAGCTTTTATCCATTCAATATATATGCGACACAATGCAGAGGAAAGTCATTGCCATAATATTGCTCAAACTATTGATAATATTGTATTGCACAGTATGAAGAAAATAGTAATTATATGGATAAAAGAAGCTTAGGCGCACTCTCTTTCTGAGACACACTGATTGATTGCAATATACAAATGAGCT
>JAQIVF010000915.1:0-16967 GCA_034698365.1 Steganacarus magnus
TCACTCACTCACTACTCCCTCGGCTATCTCTCTCTCCCTCTCACCCTCTCTCTCGTTAGACTCTGGTTTTTTACACACATAGACACATACGCACACTATCGATATAATGCACTAATACACAAATATTGCATGTTTAGCAACTAATGCCACGAATGCGTCACTTTCTGGAGCGATATTTTTACTGTTGAGAAAAAAAATCTTTTAAATTAATAGCCTTAACGTGTTTTGCTACTAATATCAGAGGAAAAGAAGATATTAGTGTTAAAAAAGCGTTATTTATCACTCATAGCTATTTCACTATATTTACTTTTATTATTAGCATAATTCGATTAAAAAAAAATATTTTTTTAATTTCTCTCATGAAACTCTCTTTGCATGTAATGTTTATTTTGCTGTCTCTCAAAACATTTTGATTTATTCAATACTGCTTTAAATGTGTCATATAATAATATCAGCAAATTTTTTAATTTTTTGTGCTAAAATTTTCAATCGATATGTTTTCTTTGTTTTTATTCGGTTTCGCATTACACACACTCCACTCCAGTATTGATTGGCCTAAAAAGTGTGCAGTAAATCGAGATTTGGCAAAAAGTGACATTTATTTGGTGAGATCATTGTCTAGTTTGCCGTAAATGTTACTTTACTGCATCACACTTATTATATGTTTAGCTTGATTTGTTCTCCGAAACTAACTTTATTTAGGATCAAACAAAGACGCGTTACTGCCGTTCTCTTCTATTTCACTCACAGTCTGTTCGCTGATCTGCTAAGAACTGAGCGCAATCCATCTCTTGTTTGTCGATTCGTTAGCAATTCAAGACAGTTAATATTACGGTTAGCTCTGCTGTGAAACTGCTCTGCGGTTCGTGTAAACGCGAGCAACATCTGCACCGAAGATACAGATACAAATTGCTTTGGGAGTCAGGGATTTCAATCAGATAAAGGCGTTTACTTTTAGCTCTCCTATTCTTTTACCCAATTTATAAAGAAACAAATTTTGGGCGCACGAGAGGCCACAACGCAACGCAACACACAAAAGAGATCACTGAAGAAAATGCAGTATACTTTCTCTTTGCCTTCCCTTGTGGGTCACGAGTTGAGACATGCAATACAACAACAGATAGAGAGAGAGAGTTTACCGCTTCAAACAAATTTCTAAAAATGCAGTTTCGAAACCTGATTGTGTGCTGCCAGTCAACTACTACTGGTCATGGATATATGCGAAGAAAACTCATTGCAACACAAACCTACCACTCAATTGCGTATACGTGTCCAAACAGACAAACAAGAGAGAACAGAGATTTTTTTTCTTGATTGAGAAAACAAACCAATCTTTTCAAAAAGTTATTACACGAATAGAGTCGGTGTCTTTAAATCTAATATTAGTTTTTTTCTAATTTGCTTCTCTTTTCTTATTTTTTATCTACAGTATAAAGTAAAAGGAAATATTACTATTGCATGCGGAGATTACTTGTAAAGAAAAAACTGAAATTCACTCCATTCCTCCCACTCTCGCCATTTGATATATTCGTTTTGCAACAAAAAAATAATATAGTATTACGATAAAAGTACAGTTAGATTACTTTTTTTACTATAAATAGTTTTTTTTACTGTAAATTGAATACTGTACTGTGCTGTGTGTGTGTGTGTGCAGAGATTTTGACGATAACGCCGTATAATGACATTTTATTTCGGAGATTATTGAAATATTGATAAGAGAATTAAAGCGGTGTATTAATAAATTTTAACTATTATCCCACCGACCGATTTATTCTCGTGCAATAAAAAACAATATCAGTTAAAAAAAAGTAAAGAAGTAAGAAAAAAAGGTTATGAATAATATTAATATTTATAAGTATATTTAATATAATTCTTGCCTATTTATCACTTGTCTGAATACATTTTAAAACAATTTTTTGACTGGTTGTGTGGTGTTTATTATTTATAAGAATTTTTCCGAGAAAACTAATAAAAATACAACTTTCGGCGTTTAAATTTTAAATTTCAAAATTCAGGAAATATTCTTTTTTAATAAAATAAAAATAATTATAATACAATGGACAGCAAAAAAAGAAGAAATGATTTTTCTACGAAAAAAACTGCATTTACTATTAATATTCCGCAGAATTTTAAAAAATTATTTAAAGCGGAAAACACTTTTGGGAACAACAAAAAAATTCGAATTATTTTCTCCCATAATTCTAGAACTAATTAATGTTAAAAATTGTTTTTTTATTTTTCTGTACATCACTTCGCGTATACACTCCACTAAAAAGAGCATTTCAACAATTTTTCATTCTGATTGAAACACTGCTTAAACACTTTTAACAGGTCTTGAGCAGAGCAGCGAAAGATAACGATCTTATTACACAAAGTGAGTGCATGTATCGTATCGTAAAGTGTGTGTGTGTGTGTGTGTGTGTGTATGCGCTCAACAGAATCCTGTAATTTATTAATTAATTTCTGTGTTCGCAATTTACATATAGTAATATAGAAGAGTGAACGCAGAGAGGAAAGAAAGAAAGAAAAAATAGCTGCGATGCCATGCACACACATACACACACACACAACACAACAACTGTGTCAAGTAATTTAATGCGACAACAAAATAAAAATTAAGCGCAGATAAGTAATGGTTGTTTTTATTCTCCAGAAAATTAGTACAAAATTTAGGATGTAATTGAATTCTGCGATCTTATCGCGGCATCGCATCCTTTCCTGTTTTTCTTGTTTCCCTTCTCTCTGAATTGAAACAAAAGAGAGCTCTGCAAACAGAGGCACACAACAGCAAAAAACTAACTTTTTTAAATGAACGCATGCTTTAGAAGTTAACGAAAGGAAGAAAAAAAGTTTACACAAAAATGCGCGTTTCATTCTCCGTTCATAAGTGTAATTTATATCTTGTGAAAAATTAAAAGATGATGGAATGTGTGAGCCGTTGACGAACCTCCTGTGGAGAAGGTGCATGTATTGGAGGCCACCACGACCGCAGCAATCGAGAGAGAGATGGTGTGTGTGTGTGTGTGTGTGTGTGATGCCCGAAAGGTGCAGCACTTATACTGTACACTTTATACGTGTTCTCGTTCTCGGGTACATATAACAGCCAAAAATTGTTGTGCCGCCTTCTCTTACCAAATGTAGTCATTGCGGCGGCGATATAATTACAAGGCGATGGTAGAGACAGTCGAAAATTTATGAGGTGTAATTATAGGCAGAAACACCCGTTTCCCCCCATCGCAGTGTTTGGCCCAAAAACGTTACCAATATTGCGATACCCCTGCAATATCTCTATATTGCAGTGCAGTGTTACCCCTATTCCCACCTAAGAGCGAATGCCGCCTCACTTATAGTAAAGGCGGATAATTTTCAGCGAGAAGCGCTAATTTCGTCTATGGATAGAAATGATGCATTAATGTTTTGCAACTAACAGGTATTTTCATGTTACCATACAATTGCCCTTTTCTTGCTCTCATCCAAAAGAACGGCCCACAACTAACACTTCGCTTCTAATAAAATTACTGCCTCAAGCCATTCATTGCGCTGCATATGTAATAATAGCATCAAATATTGCATTGTTTTAATGTATCACAGCATTCTTTTATGCCCAAACCAAACCACTCGTCCAATCGGTTCACCATTCATATTAAATGTAGAAACTTAAATGTAGAATACTCTACAATTTTTTTAATTTATTGTTTACCGCAATTAATTTATTGCTTTATACGACCGCTAATAGCCGTATAAGTAAGTAGTTTTCTCAATAATACCTCCGAACAGATAACACTTTAAATACTGCAATGCTTGTTATATCTAAATGCAATTTCGGCCCAAACAGACTCTCTCTCTCTCTCTCTCTCTCTTTCTCAAAAAGATTAACAACTAAAAGAAAAGCAAAGCTGACACGAAGCAAAAGCATTAATATTATCTGAAGAGAGCCTCCAAATGAAAAGTAATCAAAAAAAGAAAGAAAGAGAGAGAGAGAGACAGAGCGGCGCACATAATAGCAGAAGAAAACGCAGTCAATGTTTCAAAAGTTAATTCCCATTTATATTGAAATTCTATTCTTACTCGCCATTCCTCCGATCGGCGTACGTGTTCAGTGTTTGTGTGCGTATGTTGTAAGTGTTTGAAAGGGGATAATATTAATTTTTATTAATGATCGCACAAACAAAAAGAAAAGTTGCACTTTTCGAAATTAATTTACACGCAACGGAAGACAAAAATTAAGCGAGCCTTTAAGCGCTTTTTGCCTGCGCTTTTTTTTAATAAATGTAATGCAATGCCGTGTATATATACTGTACTTGTTGTTCAAGTGGGAAATTTGTTGATGAGATAAGCAGCGGTAGGTTTCAATAACTTTTGGTCATGTAATGAATTTTAGTTGAATATTTTTTTGTTGGTGCGCAGACACACACAAAGCAGCAATATTTTAAAATGTAAAAAATTACGTTTATTTTTTTTCGCTGGTGGTATATAATGGTTTATTATTATTATTATTATTACATTGTATTTCCGCAGTTTCCTAAAAAAAATTAAACCATTAATCTTTTTGGTGCATTTATATATAGAAAGTGTCGCTAAAATGTTTAAGTTTACTGTTTATTCATCATAATTACGCTGGCATTATATTATTGTTATTATTCAGACACATTCATCCATTAATAATCTTTTTTTTGTGGCAAAAAAAACTTAAATTGAATTTCTTTTTTTGTTGATAAAAACCTTATCCAAACCAGAAAGTGCTATAATTTACAATATACATTAACAGCACCACATTCAAAAAAATATTGCATTAAAGTTTGTTTGAAAAAAATAATATACATTATTAATAAGTTAAGTTTGTGGTGAAACGATAATTTGATTTAAAAATTTTTCAGAAATCTGTTTCATATCACGTAATACCAGAGATAGTGGTGTGCGCGCACTAATAAAAGCCTAAACTAGCGGCAAGTGTTGTGGCGAGAAATGGGTTTTCGCACAACTTTTATTAAATTTAATATATACTGCACTTTGAAAAGATTAGAAAAAAGCATTAGGTTTAGGCATTTTCACAATTTTACATTAATGGCTTAACACATTTATGGTTCTAAATCGTATTCCGTATATTATGTGTTCAATATTATGATCGTGTCAAGTAATAGTATGAGAGTGGAGTGTATTTTGAAATTTTAAACATTATTTTTTTTTTAAAATATTAAATTTTTGAAATCGATTGAGACATTAATTCATAATGAAAATTAACATTACTTGTTCAATATTTCCATTGTTGACTCATTAAAAATTTGAATGCTACTGATTTTAAAATTATAACTCTTGATAAGTTTGGCATATGTTCATTAAAAAAAATTTTACCAGAAATAATTCTTGATGAATGAATACTTGAAATTTTTACTGCAGTTTGTGATTATCTTATTTACTAAAAAGTTGGGCGTTTCATTAATTGTTTCAACTAATACTAATACAAAATATGTCACAAAATTTTTACAAAATGACATTACAATATTACCTTAATATGACAAACATCAACATTATTTAAATTTTAATATAAAGTTTTTGTTTAGATGGGTTAATGTGGGATACAGTATACTTTATAGTAAAATCGTTGTATTGCGTAAAAAAGTAGTAACATATCACTGTTTGGATTTGCTAATCTTTTTAGAATCCTATATACGGTATAACATTCTTAAGAACATAATTTCTTCCTGTTACCCTCTGCCAAACGGTAATAGATATGCTGCATAATAAGAAAAGGACTTAAGGACTCGGGAAAACTAATTGAAATTTTAATCTAAATTAGAGGAGTTTTGAAAGAATTTAAAAATGTCAATGAGTAGTAAATATTGTTCCAATTTGTATCGAATAAATATATGCGCAGATTTAACTAAATGCATGTACTTTTGTTTTCCTTTAAATTAGTGTTGTTTTGACAGATGATTTTTTAATTTTGATTATATTTTGGTTTTTATATATTTTTCTATATTTAATTGTATTTTAATTGCTTAATAAAAATTCAAATGTAATTTAGTTTTAACTTTTAATTTTGAGTAATCATTTTTTTAAACAATCTAAACAACACTAGTTTACAAAATATTATACTGCTACCGGAATTCCTTATTTGCATTTTCTAATGCCATCAAAAGAAATCAGATACCAGACACACTTCGTTTCTTGCTTATACAATGCTTTCTTGCTTGTAATTTAAATTATTATTAAATAATACATTAGTATGAAATCGGTATAAATAATCTGATACAATATTTCACTCATTCGTATAAGCATTTATCAATATATTTTTTCACGCCAATTTCGTGTACTTTCGCCAATAATGTTTATTAAATTCTTTAAAATAACAATAAAATATTGTTAAATTAATGCTATATAGGAGTTAGTTTGACAGAACTAAAACTAACTTTGAATTGTTCTCAATCCGGTTAATATAGTACTTAAAGTAATTAGTTATTATTTTTATTAATTTACAACAAAAACGGTTCACAAATATTTGGATCATTTGCTCTGGAAATAATAATAGCAATTGTTATGCATCGATGGCTTAAAACAAAATCAAAATTGGATGTGAAATAAAAGAGAAAGTTTTTTGACTGCCTATTACTGTTATTACTGCTCTCGAACAATAAAAACTAGGGGTTCATTGAAGGTTTGTTTAATATGAATTATTCGCACAATAGAATTAAACCTGATTTGTATTTTTTGGTTTTTTTTTCTGCAGTAGCATTACCAGCAATAGGCATAAAAATACATTATCTTACGTATTAGTGGCAGTTTGTGTAGTGTATACAGTAGTGTAGTTGTCGTCTCACTCACTCCCAGTATTGAGCGAAACGAGAGCGATAGTGAGAGAGCAGAGCAGAGCAGAGCCGAGTAAATGGTAAACGACGCGTAACACTGAAACTGATTATTCTCCACCTGCTCTTAAAGGATGATCTGCACCCCAAATGTGTTGTGTTCGAGAGTATTGAACAAAACTGCGGTATAATAGGGCCAAACAATTCACATTTATGAGCCACCCTTCTGTCAATTTTTGGCTTCGCTTTCGCTCTCTCCAAATGTGAAGAGATTGCGCCAGTAATTGAGAAGTAAACGCGAAGTATTTAGTATTTGTTTTAAACGAAATTTACGTTTTGTTTTACTAACTTTTTCCCAGTATTGCATCGCACAGATAGATTTTTTTTCTTCTCTCAATTTAAAAATAACTTTCTCTATAATCACACGATAAAAAAAGTTCAAACCCTTTTTTTCATTGGCAAAGAAATGTTAAGCGCAAAAAAAGAGAGTTCTCTTCCCAAACATAATGCGAGCGAAAGCGTCAAAAGCGCATTCCTCTCTAACCATTAAATTGATTATGTTTAATATACTGTATGTGCAGTATAACAGATAACTAACGCTGGGATAGCGCTGGAAAATAATTTCTTGCGTGTAAATTAAATATTAAACACGATATCGAGTGTAGTCGGTAGCAGTTATTTTTGATTTCCTTTACAGCGCAGATCAGTTTATTTATTTTTTTTCCTGCTTAAATCAGATTAATATTATCACCATTTAATGTGTATTTCGTGTTCAAGTCATGAAACGCACAAACTGTACAACTCTTTTTGACAGTATTTCTATGCGCATAATTGCTACTTTTGGCAACATTTAGGCCCCAGAAATCGCAGATTTGGTGTGCTTCAGACTTTTAACTATTATGCGTGCGATTATTATTATTTTTAGTATTATTGCAAAATACCATAAATGCTATATTCGTGTTTGCATTTTTCGACTCTCTATTCCTCTCTCTCTCTCTCTCTCTCTCTCTCTCTCTCTCTCTCTCTCTCCCCCATATCTCTTGTCTGTCGTCTCTCGTTTCTGGAGAATAAATTTATCTTAAATGTATCCCTAAATAGTAATTGAACACATTTGATGATAAAAGGTATCCACTCATTACATCGACACTCATTCAGTATATTTTCTCTTTTTCTGACAAAAATAGAAAATTTATAGATTATTTAAAAAGCAGTTTATTTTATTTCGTGTTTACCAAAAGAAAAGTTTTTTCGTTTTTTAAATTAATAATATTTAAAATATTTATACAGTATTAACTTAAAAAGAATTTTTAAAAACGTGGTACTGTAATGACTAGTCTGAAAAAATATCTATTTTAATGGTTAATCATGTTTCAAAAAAAGTCGATGTAATTTATATTTTCGTGATTTTGTTCAAATAAAAATAGCTGCGGGCTATTACTATGTCTAACTTTTTTCTGTCCTTTTAGATAAGTTATACCATTAATATGTACGATTGTATTGATTCCCCTAAAAAATTAAGGAATAATTTTTTTGTGTATAATCAGAGTTAAAAATTGAAAATTTTGATTTATAATAAAGTGAACCCTTTTTTATTTCATTAATTTAAAAAATTTTTAGTATCCAGTAATTGACTCTTAAGTAGAAACACAACAAAAATTTTAATTTAAAATACGATAATTTTAAATGCACTGACGATTACATTAAGTAATATAAAATTTAGCAAATTTTATTAGAATATTCAACGTGTGACGCAATCAGAGGAAAAAAAACCATAAATTTGTATTTTAAAAAAATGAACACGTTTTACGTTTAATCGAAAATGTGCTGTACATGTATTACTTGTATTATTATTCGCATTGAAAAAGCTGAGCTAAATTAGTAAATTTTATTCTGATATTAATGATACCATTAAAAACTAATGGCATAATCTGTGCAGTAATAATGAGAACAATAATAGCTTGTTTGCTAATTTTACCGAAAACATTAACACATTGAGTAGCAAATCAGCGCAATTAAGTTAGAGATGTTTCTGCCTTTTTCTTAATGACTCTCTCGCTTATTACCAATTTTCTTATTGAGCACAAAGGAATTCGCTGCGAGTTTTAGTATAGAGTAAATTTAATTTAGGTTATATTTAGCGATTACAACACAAACACACACACACACACACACACACAGTCTCGCTCTCGCTTTCACTATCTCTCACTTATTGTGTGCATAAAAAAACAGTGGTAATAATGAGAATAGAGTTTGTTGGTTGAGAAGTAGACATACATACATACATAGGAGTCTCAGTGACAGTATCGGTGCAACACTACTAACACCTTGAAGGCATGAAAGTGTGCTCGCATTTATTTCGCCTCTTTTAATAGCCAATAACTATGCTCTCGCAAAGTATCAAATGATTCTCCAGATAGTAATTAGCTCTAAGTGGTCCTCAGTGTCTAATATATATTGTCCATTGCGAGCTACTATTCAGACTCTCATTTATTGCTTTCAGCCAAAATCAATGCTCTCTATCTCTATCTCAAAAACTTTAATGCGGTATTGTATTACTAAACTTACGAATTGTCATTAGACTTAATACTGAAAGAAGGAGTGTATGTGTGTGTGTGTGTGTGTTGTGTTATGTTTGTGTAAGCTTTGTGTGCAACACTGCACTCAAATCACATTAAAGCCTACTTTCCTAACGCGCCAACATTTGCCAAATAATATTATTCCTAATAACTGCGGGGGACTTACTGTATGTAAGTTAAAACAATATAAAGCTTATTCAGTATACATAGTACAGTACAGTACAGTATATATCACTATATATAGATGAGTTACGATTTGGTAGCAGCAGCACACGAATCGCTAATTTACTTGTGAACGATATTTCATGATACTCACCCTAACATATAATTAATAACACAGTGCACCACAATATTAGCGTCATTTCTATTACAAAATCGAAAACATATATAAGTTATGGCTTATATAAGTATTTTTAGTTTTCTCGGCGTAAGAAGTGTGCAGTTGAGCAGCAGTGCCATTGGAAACATTGACAGATCTCCACCCTCTCGCGATAACTCCTCCGCATTGATCGTCACAAAGCGATACATACTTACATTTAGCTCGAACTGTGAGCTCTATTTTTTTGTCTGTTTTCCGCTCTTATTCCTCCACATATCAACATTTGTTCCTATACTACTATCGCATCATTTTGCTGATTCTATACACTAGTATTGGCCAACACTCTCTCTGCACTCAACTCAGCACTATATTAAACGATTATTAGCGCGCTTTGATTTTAATCAGAAAAATTCAAATATTTTTTTCAAATTCAATTTAAATTTTAGTATAATTATCGCATTGTTTGAATTAACGCAGCAAACAAGTATTTAAGCAATAATAATCTCTTACACTGCAAAATATCTAGTAAATTATTTTTATGTTTGTTCACTATTTATACACAATTAATATGTGAAACTTAAATTGCATCGCATATATACTGTATATATAACTGATACGAATATGATAATGAATTCAGTAAAGAATGTATTATGCATAGACATTAATGGAAGAATAGATAAAAAAGCGAAGCGTATCATGAAATTGCGTTAACTTATTATACATGTATTATAATATCGCGTATTCATTGAGTGTAGACTCAATTTGAGTGCTGTGTTGAGGATAACAAATTGTTGTTAGAGAGAGAGAGAGAGAGAGAGAGAGAGAGAGAGAGAGAGAGAGAGAGAGAGAGAGAGAGATACTGGAGTACACACTGCATCACTAACTGAATGATAGAGCGACGAGTTGTGAAGCGTAGGCAACGACACAAACTGCTTGCACTACATTTTGATCGCATTTCAGAAATAACCGTAATATGAATTCTGAATTACTAAAAAAGTTTCGCCAATTATAATAGAGAACAAGTGGATGATGAGATGGCGAACTGAAAAGTATAAATTGGTGTGTGAAGACCTAATTTATATGCAATGCGAAACAAAAGAGGCTTAAAATTGGTAAAAATGCAAAACACGAGATTGTATTGTGACTAAGTGTGTGCAGTATGCGTTTGTGTGTGTGTGTGTGTGTGTGTGTGCGGCACACAATAGATTACAGAATATTCTGTGTAGACGCTAATGCCTGTAAATGCTAATTCTCTGACACTTTTTCGCTAAAAGACTAAAGCTTTACTTCTCTAGTGTACGTGTATGTGTATGTATATGTGGCACGTCTGTGATGCTAATTTGTGAAGTATAATAAGAAGCTGTCATTCACTGTGATGTGTGTTGAAATTAGTTTTCTAACGCTAGTCTTTCTCTCTCTCTCTCTCCTCTCGCTTTTTTGACTTAATACCATCGAACACAATGTTATGCCCCATATTTTGGCTGTGCTTTTATATTCTAGTTATGCAGTTATGACGAGTAAGAAAGCCTGTTTTATATTTGAAATTTTTGACAGCATTATCGCTCGTTAGTGTTTTAGTTATTTTTCTCTCTATATATATATATAACTTATATATATTGCTCTTTTTAAACTATTTGCTATACATTTTACTGCAGCAGTAACTGTTTCTGCTTTTAAAAGTAGATGACTAACAATAAAGATGTTCAAAAAGAATTCGGAGATGAGTTGCTATAACGCAGGGGTATAACAAATTTTTCTTTACTTCAATAACTTAATTATTTAAAAAGAAGCACTTTATGTCTGTATGTGTATGAGTTAGATGTGTGTGTATGTGTATGTGTATGTGCGGCATGCAATCAAACAAATAGTAGCGCACACCACAAACACACACTGAACAAAAAGAAAACTTTTTTAATCAATATCACTAAAGCTTTAAACACACACACAACGCAGTGAAGGAAAAAAATTGTAAAAACATTTCTGTCAGCTAAAAACTAATGCTTTAAAAATAAAAAAAATAGTCAGAAATACCCAACAATAAAAGGTATAAGCTATTACGTAAGCTTAATATTAGCCTCTTGTTAAGTTTGAAATTCTAGACTTAATACTAAGCGCCGAACCGTCAAAGTTTTTATATACAGTATATAGATATAAAAATTTTAAAAAGTCGTCGTCCTATTATGTATTTGCAGTGTCACTAAATAACAGGAGATTTTCTGTTAAGGATAAACTGTGGATGTGAGAGAAAAAAATTGAAATAATAACAAACTCGTGCATAGGATTTAAAATTTCGCTTTTGTTTCCACTGCTGCTAAAAGCGACTGTTAAATTTTTTTTCCTCTCTCTCTCTCTCTCTCTCTCTCTCTCTCTCTCTGCAACACAATTATTTACTGAAAATGTGTATTACTTTGACACTGACATGTATTTTATTTCTTGTTTTTGCTGCCTTCCACTATCGAACGAGAGTAAAAGCGAGAAAATTGGACTGAAAAAATGGTTTTAAAATCATTTATTGCGCAACCATTTATCCCTCAAAATATCTAGTTTGCTGTTGAATGATTTGCGAAGCATTCACAGCGAAATAATGAATGACTTATTGACAAATTATTTAAATTGCTGCGAACTCCGCCTAAAAATCCAAAATCGTTTTCGAAAATATTTTTCAAAAATTCATATTATTTTTTTAGTGTAACAAATTATAATAAAAGAATAAAAAAAACAGTCATATCTGCGGAAAATGACATTTTAATTTCAAAATCGTTTCGCTAATTTATTTTATTTTATTTTTTATGCTGACATGTTGTGTATTAATGCACCGAAATGGCAATGTATTTCCATATATATATTTATTATGCTATCTTTGCTGTTAATTACAGATTTCGCATTCGTAATCACGAAATGGATGTGTGTGTGCGCGCGGAAAATTAACAGTTTGCCAATATTGTTGCGAAGTCGCGGACCGAACGCGAAATTAAAGAGAACAAACATGTTTTGTTTCTCTCGCTAAATATTCAAATGAGGCACAGAAGAAAACGCATCTTAATTATTTAACAGAAACAACTATTAAGTCAGTGCTTTTCCTTTATAGTATTAAAAAAGAAATAGATAGTCGTTCTCTACCAATGACAGCTTTGACACTAACATCTCTCTGTTAGTTTGGAAAAAAATGCTATTACAGTATTTGACGCTAACATTTCTTTAGTGGCGGTCCGTCAACTTATAATTATGGGTTGAATTGCACTCAATTGAGACAAGAGATTCAATCGCCGATTTAATAATACTTATTATTTCAAACTGCAGCGACGAATAATAATTAAGACATTTAATAACGTGTGATCGAGGGTCTATATAAAAACAAGATCGTAGCGGTCATAATATCTGACTTCGTATTGAAATTTTTGTTTGATTTATGGATATTATTCTATTGTTTAATGATTATTAGTGGCACTATGATGATTTCACGGTTAAAATAGTGGTATATGGCGGTTTTAATAGTGTCATAATCCGGGTTTTATACTATATTATCGCCAAGCGTGACACAGACAGACGCACAGACGGACAAAGTCAAATCCATATATGTACCTGCATTGATTTATCGAAGTCATATAAAAAACTGTATTTTATTTCTTTTTGATTGCCCTCACTTGCAGCTATTCATGATTAAGTTATTAACTTTAAGGAAGTCATTGTCATTAAGGAAGAAATAATAATATTCAATTTCGGGATTTTTTTTATTACTATCGTTCAGTTTAAAAAAGTAGGCACACATACACACACACACAACTGGACCGACGTTTGCGCGATGTTTTTTCAATATTTTAACCTTCAAATAAATGGTTATAAATCGTGATCTAACCATAATCGGCTAAAAATGAGGGCCAAAAACATAGCAACACAACAACACATGTTGAGTGCTAATAATTTATAATAAAATACAGCATTTAATAATAATAATACAGTTAAAAACGTTTTCGTACCGACTTTTAATTTAACTGTTATCCGAAAATTTAATCGTTCACTCGAGATAAACGTTTACCATGGAGAGAGAATAAGGCGAGAGAAAACTTATTTTCTTAGAAAATGTTGCAAAAATAAATATGCAATTTGTCGCTTAAGAGCTGCACATAGCTTTATCTCGAAGACATTAAAATCATTTATTATAAATTTATAAACTGATATTAAGTTATTACATGGTAAGCAGTAAAATACCTAGTAATTTGTATATATTTCGCGAAAATATTCAATCAAAGTAAGCAATTAATCTTTTTTTTTTTGGAAAAAAATATCAAGAATGAGAAGTATTGTATTATTAAATTAAATGATTTTACTTATTTTATTGTAAGTATTGATAAGTTATATTTATCTAATAATTTATAAATTTCACAATATGTCACAAATTTATAATTTGATCGAAATTTTTCCAAATAAGTACCTATATATTCGTGGACCAATAAATTTTTATTACCAAATTTTATTCATATTATACAGCAAAATTTATATTATCACTTTAAGTTACTTAGTTTCGTTAAATTAATTGACAATAGAGACTCAGATTTTTTTTAAAAAATTATCAAACTATCGAATCATACGATCACACCTTAAATATCAAATTCGAATTAATTTTAAGTGTTTTTTGGACTTAGGTTTTAAGATTCCTCTATCTTTTAAATTTTACAGATTAATTGTGCTAAAAATAAACGCGAGCAATGTTACCACAGAATGATTAAGCGCGTAAATTTACGTTGAATATCGATTTTAAATTAATACTGAACTGCTGTAATAATAGCACATGCTATTTAAAAACCACTGTAGTAATAAAATTTAACTCAACTTGCAAGTTATAATTAAATTTTAGGCAATTATTACTGAGAAAATACTGTAATTAAATTTGATATTTTTAACCAAAAAAACATAGTTCACACAAACCGCATCTATAATGGTAACTATAATTAATACGAATAAAGTAATTACAGACTAAAATCGATCCATTTCTCGAAAAAATATACGATGACAAGAAAATTAAAAATTGTCATATATTTATTGAAGTCATCAGTTGTTGTACGCTTATTTATACAACACAAAGCAACACACTTTGCGTGTGAGTGTATGTTATGTGTGCGCGTTGTTTGCCAATAGTTTCGGGTATAATCACAATTTCAAAACAGCTAATGAGCCAAAGAACTGTCAGTTTGGTCTGTGGCTATGATAAAGTTTATGTCAGCGTTTTTCTTGTGTGTTGATATATGAAAACGCAATTTCTATGAAAATCAGTGTTTGCATTTCGCTCACCCAATAATGCGCTACTCTTTACAATTAGGCAATTTCAAACCAAAAACCGCAGCTGTTAGGTATAGCTGTCAGTAATATAATAAAACATTAGCCGCACAAAAGTCTAAAACGGTAAGTTGTGTACATTTTATTAGCTTAAGTATAGCTCATAATGGCAAACAACGCAGACACACACACATACAGAAAAAAATTTTTCAATATTTTTCTGCGCCTTAACTATTACCGCAATTTATTATATGCTCTTAATGTTCAGCTGTTTTGATGATCTCTATAAAGACTGCGCGCAAACAAAGTATGTGCCCATTAATATAAATAATGTTAATTTAAATTAAATGTAATGAAAAATTCTAAATAATGTTTTAAAGAAAGAAAAAAGCTTTAACTTATGTTTATTTTCTAACGACACACACACACAAAATAAGTTAAATTATTATTACTATTAAAAAAGTGAACTATAAAAAAACTATGGCGAAATTATTCAGCAAAATAGGAAGCAAACTTTTATAGTTATACTGTATATTCTATATAAAATATTTGACAACATGTTTGGCGATGTTTATATAAATACTTAGTTTTGGTGAATAGTCAGTAATTGATGAATGAGTTGTTTCATAGCAGTTTCATTCTAGGATTCCCCTCCAGTTTTGATCGTTAAGCCGATTTGCAATGATGCAGATTAAGTGGCGTTTGCGTAACTGCTGCCAAATCGGGGATTACTTGTTGTATTACTAAAAGTTTTTCATTTATACCCGTTGTACCACTTTGTGTTACACAGTTTTCCTATCTCTTCATTATATTGTAATCGCTTTTCAAGTTGAAATGTGGTGGAAATATACTGTTATTAATGAATGCATTGCTTTTTTCTGCTCACTGTGCTCCGATTACGACGGATCTAATTTGATGCCACACTCGAGTACAACATGTCTGCGATTGGAAGTGAATCGCGATGGCGATGCCATTCCTATCGCCTAAACCATTCATTATATCTCCGATAAAACGTGTGCCCAACAAAAACTTAAGTCTTAATGTTTTCAGTAATGCGAAACATTTTGAATAAATCTTTTCCCAATTAAATTAAAATACCAATAATTAAGTAATATTTTTTTAAAAAAAATAATAGTAATAAAAATTGAGATGCACTCTGAAATAGAAATTAAAACCTAAAAAAATTTCTGATTCAACGATTTACGGTGTATGCACACACATATTGTTAAAACTGATTTATTGCTGTTAAAACAAACACATATAACATTGGTATTCTTTAGATTAGAAAAGACAACTTTATTTCAGTACACATTTTAGTTTATTGAACGACAAAAGGATACAAAAGACATCATTTTAAATTCTATTATTCTTTTTTTCGCGAATTTCTCCGCGTTTTATAAGGTCTCACTCAGCACAAGCAGAAACAAAATTTAAAACAACCTCACCCTAACCATCTTTAACGGTAATAAAACTGGGGTAATGACCGAAACAAAAAAGATTCCAATTACAATCGTTGAATTGACATTTTTTGTTGAAAAGAATGTTTCGATTTTACGCGAATTGAGTTTTTAGAGTTTATCGATTAGTGGTGTGATTATTTTTGGCACTTTATCGAGTGTATCTGATAGTAAAGTTGCTGATAAATCTGGTGCAGCATTACTATGTGCAATATTTTTTGCATGAAAGTGAAGTCAGAGGAACACAATAACTAACGAAAATAAAATTTAATAAAATAGAAAGATTTGTTTAATTTATTAGAATAAAAATAGCGAATATTGGTTTAATAAATTATGCGTTAAATTTTACATATTAAATTTTATAAAGACTATTATCTCTTTAAGAAATTTTATTTAATAATAATTTAGGGGCAAATAAAAAATTTTCAAAAATATAATTAATATAACTTTTTTTAACTTTTAATTATTGCTATTTCATATGATATACCACGACAACAGAGAAGTTAACTAAATAAATATAACAGAGAAATTACAATTT
>JAQIVF010000916.1:0-16966 GCA_034698365.1 Steganacarus magnus
CATAAATTTAAATTGATATATTCTAGACCCAAGAATTAAGATGAATCGTGAAATGACTTTTGAATTAAATAAGTTTTTGACCAATTTTGCAAACATTTCAGTTGCAATCTAAGTGTCAAAGCAGTAGTTAATGCTTATAATTAACTTCCGAAAGAAATCTTAAAATCTTAATTCGAAAAAGAAGAAAAGTAATTTAATTCCAAGGAGATTTTGAGACCTTATTTATTTTTTAAATTCTTCACTAGAATCTAATTATTTTTAACCGCTATTCAAAAGTTTATCACTCGTTATAGCTAAATTTTTACTTTATATACAAAATCTATTTTTTTTAAATTTCAAACCAAATTTTTTAAAAAATACCAAAATTTTAAAAATTTAGAATAAGATTAAAATACATTTTAGTAAATTTTTTATTTATTATCAAACATTATAGTTTAAACATTAATACAAGATTAAACACCTAATATGGAAAATGACTTAAAATTTCGTAAACCAATATGTGTTCACAACGAAGTCAAATATTTCGCAGCGCATTTAGTTCCAAATATTTTGCGAGCATTCTAATAATTTAGAAAATTTTCTAGTTTAAAGCACGGAGTGAAGTCTAACAAAGTCCTAACATCGGTCGGAATATTTATACTTTCTAAGATCCATGTATTATTTTTAAAAAATTTTAGTGAATGCAAAATAAATAATGAAAATAAATTAAAACAATTTATGTAACATTGACACCAACAATGACAAACACTGGTTGAGTTTTGGAGGATATACACCACCCGATTTAGCTTTGCTAAACTTGGCATACACCTTACCATAAAATTTCAATCTAAGATTTTCAGGGCACCTCCTTATAATAAAATGTAATATTTTATAGCTTAAAGCTAAAATTTTTTAAAACACTTTATCAGAAATTTTGGTGAAACTTTACTTTATTAAAGTTGAATTTTGATATAAACTCTATTAATCTTAAACTGATAAAAAATTGAATTAAATTTATAGATTATTATTATTAATAATAATTCAATTTCGCTATAGAAATAATATTACATATTAGAATTTCCTTTGGGGCTGTTTAGTAAAATTGTTTTTATTATTTTATTTAAGGTTTGACTGTCTCTTTTCATTGTTCGAAAAAAATCTTTTCCTTATTTTAATCATTCACATACATTTGAAATATATAATTATATTACTTGATTTATGAATGAATTTATGATTTTATAACTAACAATAAAAAAGGCGAGGTGAGGTGTTCAATATTATTATAAATTATAAATATTAGTTAAATAATATTATTTGTAAGTTTTCAAGATTTTTAAATATTAAATGCATAATTTATAATAAAGAAATTACTTAAATGATGAATAAGTTTTCTAATTTTAATTAATAAAATAATTAAAATTTTTCTAATCTTAAATTTCAAATACTTTGTTGGTTTAAGTGATTTTTGATGCTTTATTTACCAAAAAAAGAAAATTTTTATGCAAATTTTATAATTTTATTAATATTATTGAAAAAAACATTAATTTGTGATATTCGCAATAAGTATGAAAATTTAATGATATTTTGAGAAAAATGGAATTCGATTAAATGGAATGAAACAATTTTGAACAAGAATTTTATTCAGTACTTTCTACTTCACTATTTTTTACCATGAAATTGATTTAGCATTTTTAGCTTTAAGAAAAATTTCATCAAAAGGAGGTGATTTGAGCAAATGAGCATTCGTTTAGTTCCCTCACAAAATTATATTATTACCCGTAAAATCCTCGATTTTAGATTAATAATTGAAAATACATAAAATTAAATTGAATTATTTTTCTGTTGTCAAAGTGAAGCCTATTATTATAATATTCTGTATGCAATCAAAAATTATATTTGATTTAAAAATAAATATTACTTCAATTTTATTTCTATTAAAATATATTTTACATTAAGATTGGCATACATCAGAAAAATCCTTCTTTAATAACGTTTAGTAATCACATTAAATAAATTTTTTTAATACATTTTCGTACGCACTTCGAAACATTAAGTCGCATTATATTTTTAAATACGTTTTATTGATTTCTTCTTTACAGTAATTTAAATAGTTTTATAATTTATTTTTATGTTCGTTTTATTTAATTAGATATTAATGCAGCTGTTTTTATGATTAATTTTTTTATTAAGAAATTAGAAACACTAATGTAAAATGTAAATCATTATTTAATTTCATTATAATTAAAATTATTTGAGTTAAACAAATCTCGAATTTTCGTGTTATGCAATAATCATAAATAGATATGTTTTTTGTTTGCCATTTCAAATTATAAATCACTTAATAAATCTATTGCAGGATGCATTTAAAAATTAATATTAAGTCAATTCTGGAGTTATAACATATCTTAATGGTGGGCTTTAAAATGATTATCACGATCATACCATTAATGCATATGATCACGAGTTCTTACATTTTTACTCACTCAGTCGGTATTCTCTTTATTTTTACCTACCTTTAAATGAATGACCTGTCTGTACTTTTTCATAAAAAACTGGAAAGAGAACGTAGAACAGACGCGAGGAGAGAGAGAGAGAGAGAGAGAGAGAGAGAGAGAGAGAGAGAGAGAGAGAGAGAGAGAGAGAGAGACAGAAATTAACAAAAGGCGAAGTTTAACAAAGTTTAGCTTAGTTTAGTTAAGTTGGTGTGCGTTGTCTGTGAGAGTGTGTGTGTGTGTGTTGTGCCCTTGATTTTTGAAAATTAACAGCGAAATTTTCAAAACCTAAAATGAGTGTTTTTTCCGATTCTCTTCGTTAGTAAAAAAGAGCTTAGAAGTGAAACGAAACTCAAAAGAGGATGTTCGGTGTTGAGAGGCGGACTCGAAATGGATTATGGGCTGATCCTATCGTTTGTTATCAAATGTAAAGAAGGGATGTCCACAATCGCAATATAGTAGAAAAATATATCGTTGAGGTTTTGTTGTTTCGCGTGGCGTTTACTTCTAGTAGTATAAGTGCTGTGTTTACAAGTCTCGCGATCAAGTTTCATAACTTAGTTTTTTAGTTTTGAAAGTCACCACATAGTCGACAATTCTATCATTATATTATATATCTCAACATTGACCTGTGCACACCGGAGCCGCCCCTCTTGGGCGAGGAGTCCTCACCTCACTTTTCCATAAATATGGCAAATGTTCAAATGGTAAGTCAAATCTCACTATCTTTATGCCGACTTTAATCAGTTTGTCACCACTTTGTTTGATCACACTTACATTAATTGCCATTACTTTTGCAAATATTTTGATTTTTATTTTTTTGTATAAACTAAAACACATTTTTCTATTTTACTGTTTTTTTTGTGTGCAGTTTTATAGTTTAGAGTATTTTATAATTTTTTATGAATTTGTTCCCATTTTAATTTATTTTCTTGACTCAATTTTTTTATATTTTATGAAAACTTGGTTTCATAATTATAGATAAAAACTAGCCTTAAAATTGTTTTAATAACCAAATTTTAATATCCAACACATTTCTCAATGTCATTACGTTAAATATCGATAGCCACACAATTCGTTTAAAAAAATATATAACACAACCAATTTTCAAGACAGAAATTAAATGAAACAAAACCAAAATTTGTGCTTTAACTTATTGATCTAAAATGAATGAAAATACGTTATCACTTTAATGTATGCTTATTTACTTTTTTTCTCTGTAGATTTAATCTAGATTTAATTTTTACTGATTCCTAACTTCTTAATATTTATTTAAAATACTAATTTGAAAGCTAATTTTAAACTAAGCATTATATTATTGATATAAAATGTTTCATTGTGAACATTATGTTTTGTTAATAATTTGATTAAAAAAAACTTATTTACAAAAATGGTAAATATCTGTGATTGTTTAGTTTTTTTTCACTGAATTAATTTACTTCACTAACAGTGCTGTTGTGCATCTTCGCGAACATAGAATTATATAAAAATCGTGCTCCATTTGAAATTTAAAATTGCTTTGAGCCGCTTTCCATTATCATAATTATAATCATTGGAATGATGCCTCTGTGATCAGTTCTGTCATAAAAACCCACATTTTAGCGCTTGTTTTAATCAAGGCCTGACGCAGCAAAATAAACAATAAATATAAATATATAGCATTCTATTTATATAACATTTTTTAACTTAATTATAATTAGAAAACAATTCAGTGCTCCTAAGAATTTTTATTACTTATTAGATAATATGTAATTTATTATTTGCTGAAATTATTTTCTTGCTTCAATAGTTTTAATACGCATTTCTTATAATAGCAATAGTGACGAATAGTGACGCTAATGTTTATTGTTTATAGAATGAATTAAAAGATTACAAATCGATAGTGTGGCGTGATTAGTGTGCTTATCGTGATTATGTGCATACTGTATACAGTATTGTACTTTAAGGGTCGAATGTGTTTTGATTTATATGAATCAAATCGTTGTAACCTTAGATGCCAAATAAAGTAATGATTTCATCAGTTCCACAACTTCTACCTTAGGGATTGTCAAAACATCCTTTAGTCAAATTACAAATAGGGTCCTTCAGACCTCTGCATTTTATAAGAAAAAAAGCGGTACTTTCTGTATTATATTACTTGTAAGCTCAATGGCAAACATTGCGCTACTATAACATAACAAAGAGTGGGGTTCACTCAATTTCCAAGTGAAGCTAAAGCAAGTGAAACAGAAGTGACGATGAAAATGTAATACGAAACCAAAACGTTTCCATTTAGGCCTAAACCAAAATCTTACTTAAAATGTTTATGGCCGCTATAAATCGTATTTGTGGTGATTTTTATGTATATCAGCATAATTTATAACCGTTAGTATCATCAATACAAGCGAAAATTTCGAATTAAATAATAGGAAATTTATTTATAATTTAATAATTGAGCGTCAATTGCGACACAATTCAGCATCAATTCAGTATTTACACACTTGGGACTATTGGTATATTTAGCAGTGTTTGGGGCTTTGAGAAAGGAATCCTAACGTCACGGCCCAATGCTTGCGTAGAGCCCAAGCCGAACCGTCATCATCCATCCTAAGACCAACAAGCCTTATTCATACATATATGCTGATTTTTAGTTCTGCGTATCGCCTCAAATGCATGCATGGCCAGCATACCAATGCATACCAATGCTTACCAATGCTCGCTCTCACTCTCAAACATGACGGCAACAGCTGCTGATAAGTTCATTTTGTTATATTCTTCAATTAACACGCGTGTATAACATCTACTCAACACATTCATTTTTTAACATACATTACCAGTGAAAAAAAATCTGTGATCGCAAAACTGATTGTTTAGCGCACTATTAGTACTTCTGCTAAATTAAAATATCTCTTTATTCATTAGTGTTGATAAATGCAAATATTAATTATAGTTTGATTCACAGTATGTATTGCTTACTGCCGTTTACGTCAATTTGATTTGAATATAATTTTGAATACAATTTATGTATATGTGTTTCTATGTTGTGCTGTATTTTGTGTTACTGTGTTGCGAGTCTCTATTGACCATTTTGGCAGATTGTAAAGACACCAAATCACACATATATATAAAGAATGGTCATTTGTGTGGATGGAAAGGGGGAACAAAGAGCATATTGCTATTGATAAAGCATAGAAACAGTTTCGATTGCTTTCTAGTAAAGACAAATCTTAAACCTATATGGTATACAGTATTGGCTGTATTGAAGCACACATTTGTGTGAACCATAAGTAAAGTTACTTTAAGGGTCTTTATGGGGATAAGACACGAATATGAGGGGATTCGACGACTTCGTAGAATAGAGAAATACATGTATAGCACCGATGAAGGAGCTTGACGTGTGTGAAAAATGTTTTGGCTTACATAGATCATGATGCTCTACGCCTTTGCCTTTACCATTGCTTTTGCCAATGCCTTTGCCAATGCCTTTGCCGGTACCGTTTCCAAGCCATACTAAAGAAATCAACAATAAATGAAGGCTATTCTCTCGTTTGTTAACTTGGTTTGCTTTGGCCCAGTGTTAGTGCTCTCTCTCTCTCTCTCTCTCTCTCTCTCTCTCTCTCTCCCTCCCTCCCTCCCTCCGCATCTTTTAGAAAGCTTGTATTGCTATTCTGAAAAGTAAAGACTACTATACTACTAGTACTAGTACTGGTATGGTTTTTGCGTTGTTTCACTTTGGTTGGGCTTTTGGACAGAGTGTTGAGCCGAAAACGGGACACTCTCCGCAGGAGGCAGGCGTTTGCTTACAAATAACACTAAACTACAGCTAAGCCATATCGGCTAAAGGATAAAAAGAAGTTATATGAATAGAAAACTACGTGTTCGCACATTTATAGCCATTGCTGCGCTTATACTGAACAGACCAAATACACAGCAATCAATATGAACTATAGATCTGTACTGAAAAGTGCAGATTTTCAGTTATGCACCAATCTTTCACTAGTTATCCCGCAGAGTTGTGCTTTTCAAAAGGTGAGGTGCTCTCCGTTTAGCTGTTTAGCAGTGCGGTGTTGTCGTACATATGTTTGGCCCCAAGGAGGCAATCACTGCCTTCTATCACCTGTATTGCGATGGCAAAACTAGTTCAAATTCATAGACCACTGCATGTATCTATTGTGCAATGATTTCAATAAACACTAACTATTGTTAACATTTACTTTACGAATTTCAGTTGCATTGCTGTTCACGGTTCGCATCTAAATATTTTTCCAGTCAAATAATAAATCATTCATTAATTAATTACTCAAAAATACACAAAAATTACTTGTAAAGGAAACTTTTCTATTAGAATATCGGCGTAAATGAATGCAAGGAATTTAGTTTCGCTAATGACAATTTTGAGAGTAATAGTGACAAGTGTGGAACAACGCCCGCTCATTATTGCCATCAAACCTTCTTTTCCTCATTGATGCCGATAAGAGAAATGGTCCACTCTCTCAGTCACTCTCTCACTCTCTCTCAAGCATTAGGTCTTATATGCTATCATAGCAATATTATTGTAGCGCTGCAGCACTTTTGTTGGCTTTTGTGAATGATCTCAATGTCATTGTAAATGGCAGATGGCTCGATGTCTCGATGGCTCAATACTTAATTACATTCACTACACACTAATACTTTTATTTTTCTATCATTTCTAAGCATCAAAAACAATTTACAACATAAGACTATAAAATATTCATTTAGAAAAAATTAAGTAAATATTATTTTAAATAATCGACACTTAATGATATTTCTTATCTTTGAAAACATTCACGTTTATGTTGATATTCTATCTTAATTACCTTTCGTGTATTTATTGCTTAGATTTGAGTATTTAATTAGTGTTTCTGAAACCGAGTCAAATTTTATGATGTCATTGTGGCGTTAACTCCCTTCGAAGTTGAGAAACAGTTTCGAATTTGAAAAATAATTTAGATTTCAAACAATACTTGAAAAGTTTCTCACACCCAAACATTTTTGGGGATATAAAACTATTTATACTGAATATAGTCGAGTTTCTATTTTGAAAATTCAGTTTCTTAAATGTGATGCTCGATTTTTTTAGCAAAACGATTTAATATTCAATTAAGTATTTTCAACTATTTTTCTTAAGCCCACTTACTATTAAAAATAAGATTGATATCGTAATAAACAGATACAGTACTATTATTTCTTTGCGACTTAATAATGCATAATAATAATTCTAATAAGAATTCGTTAAGAATATCATAACTTTAAACACTTTGAAGTTTATTAAAATAAATAACATTCAAATGTTTGAGTTTATCTGTAAAATATTGATTCTGTAACCAATTTTATATATAAATAAAATTATGAACATAAGTCGGATTTTTCAAAATGTTTAAAGCAAATTTCTGATCTTATTTTTTAATGATTTAATCTTAATTTTTCTGCAAAGTAAAAGAATAGGATTTATTGAATATTTGTTTTCAAAATTATTTGATTATATTTCTCTCCTTTATTAAGAAATAATACTTTGCAGTAAGTTTCTAAAAATAAACTAAACTTAAATAAATAAAGTTGCGTTATTTAAAAAAGTGCTGATCATAACTAGATAATAGATTATTGACTGACTATGTAATGGTTAAGTTTTAAAAATTGAGTGCCAAATATTTTTACTAAAATAATTGACGTGATAAAAACAATTCTAGTAATTGTATTTAAAAATTTTTAAAAAATTGTAATATAGAGCAGAACAGATGAAATTATTGTTATAATTGTTTGAAACAATATTTTATTTCCACTAAGACTTATATGAATTCAGTGATAATTTATTATAACAAATACATTATGTATTGAATAACTGGTCACACTTTAGAACTTATTAAATATTGATTATTTGTTGTTTGTAATTTCGTTGTATTTATGTTTTTGCGCAAACACTAACATGATTGTGGTTAAGAAGTGATATTTATTTATGCCAATATTGTTAAGTTTGTAGCGACTGACGTGAGTTATCATTGTGGATATGTGTTTGGAATAAGGGTTGGAGTGTAGCCTCGGGCGCAAAACAATAACATTAAGAGATCAATAGTTATAAATAGTGGAGTATGTTGGGTATGGTATGGTATGGTAGGGACGGATGAATCTCATAATCCTCAAAGCGGTCATTTGAGCATATAATATAATATTGGCTCTTACGCGCTATTATACTACTTCAGTGACTTTTAAGTGACACCTGCGGGTGTGAATGCGAATGTAAAATATCAGTGAGAGGATCTCTGATTTTAACTTCGATCAAGTCAACACTTGCCATATATACTTCTGATTTTCTTTATGACAACAAAGCCATGCATATCATGCACAGTCAAACCCTCGTCTTTTTGCCTCCATTGATCCCCTTTTCCAACTCAAAAAGCGAAGAGGCGGTTATGGGTGTTGTCGTTGCGGTTGTCAATAGAAAGAGGTTGGACAGGGCTGTACTCCATTTGTTTTTGTTATATCATTTTTCACTCACTATAATGCATCCATTCATAATAGAAGCTCTTTTTTAGAAAAATACTTTTAATTCCTTTTTCGTAGAATAAAACTAATGTATAATTTTGTTAATAATAGAGATTCCAAACATAAGCTTAGCTGATTAATTTTTTTAAATTAAAGAAATTTTATTTCTCAAAAATGCATCTTTAAATTACTTTTTCCAAAAACTATGGAAAAATAATCTTAAAATTTGTCGCTATTTCTTTGTTTGGTAGCGGCACTCCACCCGAAAACTTGATCTCATATGGGGTGTGGTAACTGATGGTTAGTGCAGAGACAGAGAGTGAGGGAAAGCAAATAGGGAGTGAGTGCGAGTGCGAGTGCGAGAGAGAGAGAGAGAGCAACAAACAATTGTTAGAAAAATATAAATATTCTACTCTCAAACTGAAACTAAAAAAACGAAATGATTGGTATGATATGATGCATGGCTTGATATGTATTGCGTGCTAACTTTCATGATTAAATTGTTCATTAGATCAATATATGCAATCCATAAATTAGTTTTCATGTATTGTTTAGTAATAATGATGAAGATTATCAAAAAATACGTCAAAAAGAACATTAACTTTTAGTTTTGGCACACACTAACACTAAACACAAACATTATATATAATTTCCAATGTAAACATACATAATTAAAAATGTGAAAAGTATTAAAAATTAATATTGATGTTAATTTGATTGAATAGGAACATCCAAGACTAGGACCAAACCCATTAGCAATGTTGACAGCACAATGTAATAAACTCGCGAATAAAACGCCGCCACCTTTGGCTGATGCGGCGGTTGGTAAAGGATTTCATCCTTGGAAAAAGGGAAGTAATGGCAATGGTGGTGCAGGTGGTGCTGGCAATAATGGCTCGTCGCCCGTGAGTGTGAGCAATGTGAGCGTTGTGAGCACTACTCTACCTCAAAGAGTTCCTAGTATAGCCAATAGCCACAGCACAGCACACGCAGTGTCGAGTGCAGCATCGAGTTTGACGAGTAGCAGTCATCACTACCAGCGAGCAGTGGCTGTGACCTCCAATTGCGGCAGCAGTTCGTATGGCAGTGACAACCTCTTCTATCCTGGAACGGCAGTTACGTCATGTTCGGAGAGCGGTCAAACCAGCTTTATTGGTAAGATGCACAGTGCAGACACTCATATCGCCAATATGTATCCGAGAGTCGGTGTGAGCGCTCATCCGTACGAGAGCTGGCCGTTCAACATGAATACCGGACACCACACCACTATCAAACCAGAAGTGACGAGTGTCAACACACTCAACTCATCGACCACTCATTGGTGGGACGTTCAGGCGGCACAAGCGAGTGCAGCCGCTGCTGGCAGTTGGCTCCACGACATGTCTTCTGCTCCACCAGGTCTTCATTCCCATTTGCCATCAAACTATCCGAGTTCAGCCGATTACGGATTAGGCTCGACATTAGCGGCAGCGGCGGCCACAACACCGGCACACCTGCTGTCGTCGGGCCAGCACTTGCTTCAAGACACGTACAAAACAATGCTGCCGTCGGCGCAAAGTGTGTCTGCCTCGCCATTCGGTTTGTCACAACCAGCTCTTCCTCAGGTGCCATCTCCGCGCTCTCAACGGCGATACACGGGTCGCGCGACGTGTGACTGTCCGAACTGTCAGGAAGCGGAACGACTCGGTCCTGCGGGCGCTCATCTCAGGAAGAAGAACATCCATAGCTGTCACATACCGGGCTGTGGCAAAGTGTACGGCAAGACGTCTCACTTGAAGGCACACTTGCGATGGCACACCGGAGAGCGACCATTCGTGTGCAATTGGCTGTTCTGTGGCAAACGCTTCACTCGATCGGACGAACTGCAGAGACACTTACGCACACATACCGGAGAGAAGCGATTCGCGTGTCCCGTCTGTAACAAGCGTTTCATGCGTTCCGATCATCTCAGCAAACACGTCAAAACTCACAACGGAAACGGAACCGATGGCAAGAAGGGCAGCAGTAGTGGCAGTTGCAGTGATTCTGAGAACAACCAAAGTGAACCATCTGTTAACGCCAACACTAACGGAATATCTGTAAACACGCAACAGAACCAGTTTTAAGTGACATCTAGTGATGATCAGACTGTAACGGTTCCAAAGGACTCAACAAACTCCACAAACATTTTCTCAGTTTTCAAACCGATAGTGAATGTATGGATGATTTGAAAATTAAATTTTCTCTTATAATTACGTAAATTTAAGTTAATTTAAATGACTGATATTAACAAAATTTTTGACTGTGAAAATAATTATAATCACACAGAAATATTACAAAAATAATGAATTTATAAAACTGATAACATTTTACTGAAATTACATCTAACGGATAAAACATATGCCAAAAATATTAGAGTCTCGATACGGAGGTTCTTTACGGAGATTCTCGAAGTAGAACCCAAATATAGAATCATGGGTTCAGCCCTCAGATATAAGCCTCGAATCGATTCTCTTTCAAAATTCCAATCTGAGGTTCAGGTTGAGGCTCGAGTGGTTCTGAGGTCTCTAAGCCATCATCACTAATTTACATCTAATTTTTATGTATTGTTGTGGCTTTTATTTGTAAAGATAATTTAAATGAATAAAATAAATAAAACATTTTTTGTTTGTAAATTATGTGTCTAAAGAAAATTATAATTGTTTTTTAAACGATTTATGTTTTTTATAAAGCATAAGTATATTAGAGGTGGCAGAGAGTGAGTGAGTAGTGGTGAGTAAATAATGGAGAGTGAGATGAAGAGAGAATGAATTTGCATATTAGTACTGTATAGAGCAATGATATGACGCTCAAACATCCATCGCATCGATACGAGTGCACAACACATCTGAATCACTACACGAGTGCATAACATCAAGTTGATCATCATATATGAGTTGTCACTGCTCTTCCCACTGCTTTCGCATTTGATTTTAAACCGCTTCAAGAATAGATGAAGAATAAATTGAAAGTGTAATAAAGGGGAACATATAAAGTTACTTTTGATCTTACACTTTATACATTGTATGATTTTGCAAACATCAAAGGCACACCGCTTTAAATTCACGCTTTGGGAATTAAAGTTGAAATTCTATACGTTATTTCAATAGTTAACTGCATTCTAACAATTTTAAAAGTTTACACAATTCTCTCTCTCTCTCTCTCTCTCTCTCTCTCTCTCTCTCTCTCTCTCTCCGTTCTTTTTATATAAATTTACTCAGAGGTTTTGCATCTCTTTAAACTACGGATATTTGAAATTTACCGAAAAGTGTATTAAATGTGATCAAAAAGTGTAAAATGTTTTACTTCAGTGACCCTATAGTTAGAAGAAAATGATTACTGGATACAAAAACTCTATAACTCGGTCAGAAAAGTGTTCTATTTTGATACTTTTCAGATATTTTCTAACATTTGAAAATTTTACGATAACTTCATTTATTGAGCGTGAAATTATCAATTTATTAGAAGATATTGTTTAAACATTTAATATGCTTTATTATAAGATTAAATTGCATCTTAAATTTCCAAAAACTTTGCTTAAAATATCACAAAATAAAACTTTTTATTTGTACTGTATATTTGATTATTTGCCATCACTCTATATGCACGGTATTCATATGTGTGTCTATCCTCTTATCCATTTATAAATATCTAACTTAATAAGAAAGGAAGAATTTAATTTAGCGAAAATTAAGCAAATTATAACTTAGATTTATATATGCCATCAATTGTGTGTTGCACTCTTTTTTACTATTAGGATCTGTCATCAATTAAAATAATTAAAAAGTAATTATTAAAGTTGTCACACCTTCTCCTTATTTTCATTCAGATCAATGTGAGATACTATTAAGTTGAACACTTTAAAGAATATATAAGAGTCTACATGTTATTCAAGGCTAAAGTTTTAGATTTTTTATGAAAAAGTCGTATATGAGTCTATTTTTAATCAAAAACAGTTTCAAATTTTTATTTAAAAAACCAACAAAAAAATCAAGTAATTATTCGGGCAAAACATTTCGCAGTTTGAAAAATAAAAAGTTAATATCCAGTATTAATATGAACGAATATGACTAAAGGAAAGAATGCATTTTTAACATTGAATATTTTCAAAGCATCAGTAAATGTATGTTATATTGTGATGTAAAATATTTTCCATATATTACCTTTAAATTGATATATACGTTATAAAAGTGCACATTAAAAAAAAGTTATTGTAAAAAGAATTTTGTCACAATACAAAGTGTCGCCCAATATCACGTAAGAATCGTAAATTTTTATGCTCTATTATAAAAACTAAACAAGAATGAACATAATCTCACTTTGCTGTTAAGAACTATTATTTCAAATTAATTTTTATAAATAATTTTTATATATGCGGAAATTTATGTATTTATTAAAATTCGACTTTAATTTTAATAGTTTATTATTAATAGTTTACATTTATTTATTTGTATTATTGTCAAAATAAAAATTGTTTGTCAGACAAACAAACGATGTTGAATCTATAATCTGTTATTTGCAAAATTCAGATATAACTTTTAGTTAAAGTTTGAGAATCGAAAATACAAATCAAATTTACTACAGATCTAATTAATTGATAAATTATCATAAAACGTTTCCATAACGACGAATAACTTACGAAAATCAATTTAATAAACATATTAACTTTTGCCAAATGAATTTAAGTTAAGAGAATTTTTTTGGATACTTAAATTTAAAAATGTTTTTTGAACTTACTTTTTTGTCAGAATCTAATTAATTATCATACTCTTATGATTCAATTAAAGACTTTTGGAACTTTGTTTGTACTGATCGAAAAAAATTTGAAATAAATAATAAAATTTTTAAATAAGATAAATAGTATTATTAAATAATAATTTATTCAATTAATTTTACAATTATTTAAGTAAAAACTTTAGATTAAATGAATTTCGAATTGAAAGCATAAGCAATCCGAACATGTTTTGTTGAATTATTTTGCTCATAAACTACTTTTTTCGAGCCGGGAATAAGTTTTATGAACAGTAAGGAATAATTGGCATTAGTCGGCGTCCAAGTGTCGCCTGTCTTCTGCTGCCACATCTAATGATTTAACGTCAATACATGAGTTGGTATAAGAGGAACACTCAAAAATAAACCTATATAATGGTTGATGGTATTTGTACCAAATAAAAAGTCATATATATAGGTGTATATACTGGTATATATTTATATTGTATAATACTACCAATTGCAGACAAAAATAAGCACAAAAAAAGAATTGGCTAATTTTCCATATGACTCCCGCCAAACAAACATATGGATGGCAAACATGTTTCAATGAATACCGAGTTTCGAGAGTTTTTAACTATAATCCAAGACTTTATCGAGAAGTATTGAGAAGATTTTTGAATTCAATTTTACAGATACAGTTTAAATTAGTTACTCGTAATTTTATATTAATGGAGTTATATTAATTAAAATTGATATTAAAAATGGTTTAGATTCCAAAACCAAAAATTTATGTATTCATAACGATATTTACAAAAAAAAACATGAATCCCAAGAAGCGAGAGAAATGCTTTTAAAACGGGTGTCATATGAAATCTCACCCAAAAATGGGTGATTTCTATATAAGGATCTGCTAAATTGCCAAAATTTTTGAAATGATGAACATTAAGCTCTAAAGACTAAAATGTCATCTGATGATTGTATTGCATGCAAACAATGCTAAGCATCCGGGTTTGCAGTTGACGAGAAGTTGCGCTGCTGTTGAAATCGCGGTTCAAGTTAATGCAACAAAAAAGTCACATTTACACAGTAAACTGTATTTCTGTATTGATGCTTAGCCAGACAATCAAGTTTTTTAATATGAGTTTCTAAGTAAACATAAGTAGACAGTAGCGAACTGTCTCTTCCAACTTTGAAACAGTGTAAACAATTTTGATGTTCGTTCACTTCTTTGCATTTGTTTCGTCGTAAACTAAAAAATTAGCAAAATTACCATAATTAACTATTTCGTGCAATAATGACTGGACATCCGAAATGCTCTTACGAGTTAGCAGCAGATTTCACTAATTTTATAACAATTTCACGGTAATTGTTACGCTCATTTGGTAAACACAAGAAAACTCATTATTGAAATTTATTCAAAATATATATTTTATTAAAAGTAATTTTTTAAAGTTTATTTTTGGTGGAAATTAGGGACAAAATTTGTAGTAAGTTAGCAAACTAGTGGTGAATTAATTTTAATTTGTTTTCTGACACTAATTTTAAAATTAAAACATAGTTAACTTGTTTTAACAATTTTTTGTTCATCGAAAAGCTATGAGTTTCTTGATTTACGTAGTGTTATGAATGCGTTAAGCAATGGTGTTAGTAAATTGTTTGTTTGAGTTAACATTTTTCTTTAAATTGAAAACATATGTGACTATTTTTAAAAGCAAAAACATTTCTCTCTTAAAAAAGCAAAAACACAGTATTAGAAACAAATTACAAGCTCAATAAATTGCTTTCAAAAAAGTTATTTGAAAGTAATTGTGAAACTAGATTCAAAAATTGGAGACAATGTCTCAAAATTATTTATCAATGTTTTACTTCATTAAATTATTATTCCATTTTCAGACCACGAATCAAATTCATATAATAAAGTAAAGGAAATTTATCAAATGTTATTTTTATTGCCTTGTTTTTAATATTAAATAAAAACAAGAGGCAATAAAAATAGAGTTCGCTTTGTTATTCTCTAATTGCAATATTATTCAAAAAATTTCAAAAAACATATAACAAAAATTTTCAGCGTGTAATTTAATAATTCAATATATATATAGATATCTTTATAGCTCTCAAGAATAAGCTGCGGACAGTATATTGATGGCTGACAGACTGTCAAGTGAACCCATAAACATTTCTTTGGGAAACAAAACGAGATAAAAAAAATAAATGTATCTTTATGTTTACTATAGATTCTGTATGAACAATAATGGCACTTTCATAGCTCACTTATTAAAAATGTTACAATAATAAGAGGATTAAAAAGTAGTAATTACATTATAGTTGAATAAACAAAACCATATTTATATGTTTTACAACACAGACACAAACAGACGGACGAACTATAATATATGTTCACACAGACAAAAGGACAAATCCATGCATCGATTTTTGTTTAAAGTGAGCTAAAAAAATTCTAGACAATAAATATTTCGTAACATGATTTTGTACGCTCCAAAAACTTTGTTCGAGAGTGTGATTCGAAAGTAAGTAATCTCATCTGCACAGTACCACTGAGGGAAATACTTTTTGATATTTTTTAGTTGAAAAATAAGAGTACATACTGTATATCGGAGTTGATTTTGTTAAAATCAAAATAAACTGAAAACAAACTTCAAGTTATGGTGAATAAAAAAAGAGGCTTACGAACAATCAAATCAAGAAAATATTTATTTAAAAAGATTTTGAAATTCTTATTGAATGTTTTAAATAGAAAGTAATAACAAATAGAATTATAGGACAAAAAATTTGATGGCTAAATATCACTTGTATTTTGCAAGAAAGCGTAAATGATATATTACAACAAAATATTTGCGCTCACAAACAGTGAAAACTTAAGGTCCGTACCATTCAAGTTGATAATAGAAGGCTAACCCACCCATTGAACTCTATTGATGTTTTCGCAGTGTTTTGCAACACATAACTCAGTATATAACTTAGATGGCAAACTTTTTTGATACACGTCTTTGTTCTCGGTTATGATCAACGGCAAAATTTCAGGTAAATTAGCTTTGTATAAGTAGCGGTGACGAACCACTCTGTGGGAGCACAGCTGCTCCAATGCAAACCGCATTCGATAAAGTAATTCTTTATACGGTATAACAAGCAGCACATCACAGGACAACTGCAATATCCCCACAATCAGTCCTAATGTTAATGCAGATGTGAGTGTGAATGAGTGTGAATGCGCCAAACGTATGTGTTTGTGTCACTCTTTTTTAGTGGTGTTTAAAGAACAGGCT
>JAQIVF010000917.1:0-16965 GCA_034698365.1 Steganacarus magnus
CACACACACACACACACACACACACACACATGCATGCATGCATACACAGGTATAAGTTATACTGTTTTTTATACGTTGGATACACAAGAATCGCGTGAAAGAACACGCTTCGTCGGAGTATTTGGTTAAATCCCACCAGAATTCAAAGTATTTTATTATTTTTCTTGTTCAACATTAATTGTTAATCAATGGAATTACGTTTTATGCGCCGCTAAATGGCATTTTTTGCCTAAATATTCAGACAGCGACACCGCAATAGTGATTTAAGTTTAAATGAGTTGAAAACGATACTTATCTTCAATAAATTAGAGTGCGTTCTTGTGTTTGCATTATAATTACTCTATCAGACTCAAAAAAAAATAACTAACTCATAAAATATATTATAAATTATATGATAAAAATCATACACAATAAACCTATTGCCGGAGTTAATAAATTAATGGACGACACACACAATAAAGTCCGATTAAAATATGATTCATTATCGTAGGTGTGCGTACACTCCACGAATATTCTGGTGATACTTGTGTTTTTTTTTCTGGTACCAAAACACACTGCCTCTTGCTTTTTTTGTTGTTATCCATAATTTAGTTTGAAACAAAAATGCTATAAATGTTTTTAATTTCCGTTATTAATAAGTTACTTAGACTGTACTCTCGATGGGAAAAAAACATATACGTATAAATATGAAAACTTATATATTATTTATTCCACTAAATTTATACGCCCCGATATATTAGTGGTACACATATACAGATATACGTTAAATAATAAGCACGCGATTTATTTTCTTGACTGAAGGAAATTGTAATTTGGAATTATATTTTGTTTTTATTTTTTTTTCTTTTGGCGAACTTTGCATTAAAACTTAATTTTGTTGTTTTCGCTCCGGTATCGGAAAATGGTATCGACTTTTATTTAGGGTTGAAGGACAGAACGAGATTAGAAACAAAAAAAGGCTCACAATAATACCGTATTGATAATGTTTTTTTTGTTTAATTTAACACATTAGTATGATTAGGGCTCCGAATCATTAGCGCAGCGCAATAATACATTTAGTTGATTATACATCGGAGAGTTATTCAACCTGTAATTATGTTTATTATAATATTTTTTACCAGCATTTCAAATAAAGAGGTTTCATATGTGTGTGTGTGTTTCTATAATGCTTTTTTTCTGTTTATTAAATTATTAAAATTACATATACAAATATGTTTTTTATTTTTGGCATTTTTTTCCTCCGTTTCATACAGTATAAAATACTAATAATAATAATAATAATGCTATACAATATTTTTAATAGAAAATGAATACGTAATTAGAATACACAACAAGTAAAATAATAATAATATTTATATATATATGGCATTTAAGAAAAAAATTTAAATATTCATTTTTCTCGGTTAATGACGAGAGATTGAGATACTAGTGTTTTTAAAACCAGTTTTCTTTATAAAAAATAATAATAATATTGAACACAAAAATCAGAAAAAAAATAATAATAAAATAAAATAACTTCTCAAAGTGATTATTAATATCAAAAACAAACAAGAAAAATACACATTTTAGGAAAAAAGTTGTTTGTTTTTGTTTGCTTGTTTAAGAAAAAATGAGTTCAGGTATTTCGCTCGGATAGCACTCTGCGCGATACCTGCCCTTTGGAAGCATCTGTCGAAACTCGCACGTCAACTCTCCGTAATGGGTGGCAACGCTCTGAACGCTCTCGAACGGATCGCTCTTGAGATACAGCGGCACCAGTTGGTGATAATAGGCCATCGCTTCGTACAGTCGTCCAGGTTTGAGCGGCACTGGACTGTTGAATAGCGCGCGCTGTATCGCTGACGAGTGCTTCGTCGGCTGGAGAGTGACCATTGCGCGGAACAGAGTTTTGCCTGTTTTGAATTCGCCAATTGATACCTCGATGTTTACAGTTTCCCTGTTTTGACAGACATTATATAATCCAAATCCAATGAGTTGGGCCTCAGTGTTGACTGTGAAGTGTGAGATGCGTTTGCATATCCAATCGCTCTGAATGGTAGTGACTGGCACTCCAGGTCTGCGTAGAATCGATTTCTCCTTCGACGTATCTTTCGATAATTTCGAGCTCGAGTACGATGTCAACAGTATCGATGACTTGATGTTCGAGATGTTATCGAAGCAGTCACTCCTGTTTGAATTGGTAGGCATCAAAATTCTTGTGGAATTCATTTTCGAGCATTTATTTATTTAATTCAAAACTTTCGTGCAGTTAATTACTATTTGCGTACAAAAACAGTGCGAGAGAGAGAGATTTAATTGATTTTTTTTCTCTTTTGCTATAAGTAACAAACTTTTTTTATATATAGCTATAAAAGCGCAGTTCAGTATGTGTTGTGCAACGCTACGAATAAGCGATCAAAAGTCTGTGCATTAATACGTTGTTCACTTTATTGAAGTCTACCTTGAATTGGTTTATCACTTCAATCCATAAACGGACCAATCATGTGAGGATTACGTGATCCCGAGACGCACAGCCAAATCACAAGTGCGAGCACGGAATTAAAGCAGCTTTTTTAGCAAAAATAAAGTTAACATATTATCAAAACATTTTAATATATTCTCATAAATATTTGAAATGTTTTGCAGGTTTTCAGTGCGGGCTGTATATGTGTATATAAGTTTGTTTTCTTTACTTTCCTTTATTTTTAGTATCTGTTTGTTATTAATGACTGTTTGAGCCAAAAACTCTCAAACCAGAAAAAACACTTTTGATACTTTTGATATAATGGGCTGATCTGTGATAGTAAATAATTAATATAGTGGTTTACCTTGAAGTTTAATGTACAGATAATTCAAAGTAAAGGTTTTTTTTAAATATATATATAATTTAATGATATAAATAAAGAGAAGTACGTGTGCATTGAATGTAAATATGAGTGTTTGTTGCATTATTTATTTACAGAGTGTAAATCTTAGACTTTAATAGCTAGACTTTTATTTCAAAAAAAAATATTTTCTAAGTTTGTAGCAAAACATAATGTAATATTTTGTTAAGCTCTTTACAAATCCAGATTTTGTTATTACATAATACAGTTGTATTTCCACAGAAATTGGGTTAAAAATAAGTTTACTCTCATTTACCAGACATTTTGACAAATTTTCAATTCAGCAGCAAAAAAAAAGAGAATGTTTTGTTTTGTATTTTGCAATAAAACCCTTTTACGAGAGCTTTTTTTATATTCATTTTGTTACTCAATTAAACATGTTTATACCTTTACTCAAACTGAAAGCAAATGGCCTCAATAATAGCAAATTAATTTTAACGAGTAGAAGGGTTTATCTCTCGATCCTGATTACTATTCCTTCCGTAAACTTAACACATACTTCACCTTCAAAGCATACATGATCTTTTTATCAGAACAAAAAATATTTTTATTGCACCACGAGTTTAATATTAGTTTTTTCGAATGCATTCTTATCTAATATTTGTCTTTATACTGCTAGGAATCGGAATTTTATGCGATTTTATTGCATAATTTTAGTCAAATTATCGCATTTTTTCCCCAGTGATGTTTTTATTATAATTTTGACAAATGCATTAAGTTTGCTTAAGATGCTGAAATTATTTAACAGATAGATGTATGGCATGATTTTTCTTGAGTAACATTTACTGAAACGTGTGTGCGTCAGACGGAGATTAAGGTCGACAATAATCTCCATAATCTAATAATCATAAATCAGATACTACTCCACCAAAAACAGTAGTCAGTGAAACTTATATATTGAAGCTAATGGTAGAAATAAGTTATGTTTCATAAATATCGGTATATACTGTACTAAATTACAATCAATAATCTATTCTAAAATATATAGTTAAAATATTTATACCTACAAAATTCCATTTACTTAATATTAACTAAGTTTGTAATCAAATTGTATTCTTTAAAAAACAAATATTTTTTTGCTAGAATTGATAAAGAAACAGGAAACTGAGGCTAAAAACAAAAGTTGAATCGCTATCTTATTTGTTAATAGTTTCACAATTATTTACAAGGTAAGGGAAAAACAATAATCGCAAATCCAAAATCCAAAATACATGTTGTTAAGCAATTTTTAATAAATTATCGCGAGAAAATTTTTTTTAAAAATTTAAAACAAATCTTTACGGACGCGGTATGTGAACCACGGAAGAGCTAAAAACAATGCTAAACATAATTGCAAAGGACGTCCTGGAGGTGACATCAGTATTAAATTACTGAAAGCGCCTTTCCTCGCAATTTAAACGAAAAATAGCAAAGCCTTGATAATTCACATGACTTTAGTCTGCAGTATTTTGTAAATAATTTTTTTTAACTCTTTAAGTGAGTGATATCGTGTGCTTGTTTATTCATTTTAATGATAGAATAATCACAGAAAAAAGTTAATGATAAGCTTTAGCTTCAAACTTAATTTCTCAAACACAAACTCAAACTCAGACAGAGAAGCTTATTGAGAGAAATTATATTCGTATATAAAGCGTATAAAATAGTTTCATTTCATTTAATAATTACTTATTTTAACTCAATAAATCAATTTGTCACTATGGCTAATCAAACAAATCGTTTACAATTAAGATGTATTGTTATAAATAACTAAAATTTATTCTAAAAATTATTTTTTTTGAGTGATAGGGTAAGCTTAATGGTGACTAGTGTATACAGTATGTAATATACGTCACTGAATTTTTCCTAAATTTACACAATTTTAACATAACATAACATCTTAACAAACTTTAACAGAATTTTTGAGTAAAATAATTAAAAAAAACAAGAACTAAATTTATTGGCTCACTTTGATAAACATATTTGACATTAAAGTAGTTTTTAAAGAGTACAGTTTAAACAAATACAAATAAATTTTCTCAGCTAATAATACTATCTATAATTTAAACAAAAAATTTCTTAACTTAAAAAGCTTTTCTCAGCAATAAATCAATATGAAAATTTTTTTTCATACAACAATAAAAATCTAACAAAAACTAAAAATTTTGTTATAAAATTTCTAACGCTATGTTAACTTATAAATTGTTAACTTAAAAGACACCTATTCTGTAATTCTAAAATTCTAGTTTAATAGTCAAAATTACATTTTCTCACCAAAAAAGCCCCTATCTTGAAATCCCATCGTTAATAAAAAAGAAAATTTTTTGCCAAAGCCTCCTGTCAACTGCGCACAGACAGACAGACAGACGGACGGACAACCCAAATCCAATAGCTCATTGATTTCATAGAAATACAAAGTGAGCTAAAAATGAAATCAATCATGTTTTTATTTTAATTATTATAGTTTAAATCAATATTATTTTAATGATAAATAGCAATTATCTTTGTTATTGAATCGAGTTTCAATGATTATAATTCAGTAAGAATACTATATAGAACATATAGAACACATATTGAATTTGAATAAAATAAAATTTTTTAAACAAAAATTTTAACAAAACATTGCGTCAATTTACGTCTAGATACGAAAAATTTACAATTTAAAAAAGATTTTGACGTAAATTCGTTGATCCTATAGAGGATAAATCTCATGCTGAAGCTCGTGATTCATTACAATATTTATAAGCTTACAGTTAGTTTTTGATACTTTCTAGAGATTAAATTTGTCAATATGACGCTCACTACTTTCACTTTAGTGCCAACAGTATGTTTATACCATTATATAAAAGGGAAAGTGAATCACAAAAACTCATTCCACATTAGTTAATGCAGACGTCAATTTCTTAAAGTTTTAAATTTAAGAAATCGTTTTAAATGTCTGACGAACGTTTCGGTCTCTTTTTTCCAATCGACTGAAACAAATGCGAATCGCGTCCAACAAATTTAACTCTGCGTCAAAAAAGGTACTATAGGGTGGAGATGGAGAAAGACAAAAAATTAAAAAATTTAGCAATGCTAGAATGGTTACAGTGTCTTAGGTGTTTCAATATTATACTATAAATAACTAATAACTAACTTTAATTGCAATAAATTTCTCAATTGTTTAATATTCAAGTCACAATATTCATATTCATTACAATGTCCATTATTCAAATTTCTCAAAATTTATAATTTTGTAAAGGTATCTCCATTGTGAAGGAGTGGTGAATTCACTAGCTGTTATCAAATATGGTTTGCTTAAGGTTTTAAGTACAAACCAAAGGAGGGTTATAAGTGCTCAAGCATTAAAGAAAATTCATTCGAGTTTGGATTTGCACGGAAGTGAATAAACTTTTATTTCCCTGATTTAAAACTGATTTAAATCACTTTCACTTATTATATAAAATAATGATCTCCGTCTCTCTCTCTCTCTCTCTCTCTCTCTCTAATTTTTTTAATCAAACAATAATGGATTTAAAAAAAATTAAATTTTAACTTTTAAAAAATAGTTTTAAATATTTTAACAAAGTGATTGTTTCTTATTGTTGCGTGCTATGGTTACATTCTATGGGTGGATATTACACTAGTAACATAAATATTTCAATAACAGAATATAATGTGACTTTAATATTCCTTTAAACATGATTTAACTCAACTCTCATTTCCACCTCCGCTTACAAGTTCAAACTTTTTATATTCTCTCACCCAAATGTGTTCACCAGTAAGTATATATAATCTATATTGAGTTTCAAATATTTTTGTCGACAGTCAAACTTAAAAATAGAATAAAATGGTACAAACTAAATATAATTTCATGGTCTGAATAATAGATGTGTGAAGGCTTGAGTACAGTATTGCAATTTGCAAACATACGCTCTCATACAATATTCATTAAACGCATTACGCATTAAACTTCGAGTAACAGTGATTAGTTTATGTGATCCAGAATTATATTTTAATGTAAAATTCACCAAAAACTATTTTTTTAATGATGTTTTAAAATGAAAAAATTATTTTTTAAAATTTGTTTTGCGCACGAAAATCTTAACTTATTTCTATTAATGTAATTTTTAAAAAAAAATAATTCTATAGTGGCTTTGATCAAACATTTTCAAATTAACAAAAAATAAATGATATAATACTGAACAACTACTTTTTTGACCGCAAGTCAATTTTGAATGAAATATAAAAAAAGGAAAAAAGTTAACCAAAATCAAAAATTAAAACGTTAGTCAATTAAACTGTGTTTTTTTCATTTATTTAATTATTTAAAATCAAATATTGTGAGAAAAATGCCCGGTTATGAGAAGAGTCGATTCGTTGATCTCAGCGAAAGCACTGCCGAAGAGTTCACGTGTTGCATATGTATAGCGATTTACTGCAATCCGGTGACCACCATATGCGGGCACACGTTCTGCTGCGAGTGCATCACCGAATGGATCAACAATAAGTGCAATTACATTCAAACGTGTCCAAAATGTCGGCAAGTGTTGGGCAATAAAAGGCGAAGAGGATTAACTCAAAGCACTTCCAGCAGTAATAGCAGTGATACGAACAACAATAACAACAACAACAACAACAACGCTCAAGAATTTTTCTCGAAATCAATGCACAACTTTATTAATTTGCTGGAAAAGTTGCGAATAAAATGTAAATACGAGGAGAATGGCTGCGAACGAGTGGTGTGTTTGTCTGATTATAACAAGCATTTAAATGAGTGCGAGTTTAATGCGTGCGCGAAATGTGGTCTAAAAATGGGAAGAAATACCGATCATAATTGTATAATACTTATGAGGAATAAAATTGAGACAATAGAGAACGCGAAGAAGAGCTTAGAGCTGGAGAAGAGTGATCTGTTGGCGAAGAACCAGTTACTGACCAAAAATTATGACGAATTGAAAATTGGTAATGAAAATGCGCGCAAAGAAATCGTGACATTGAAGAATGGTTTGCGGATCACTGAAGAACAAAAATCGCGTAAAGAGAGCGAAATTATTTCGTTGAATACGAAAATTAGCGCATTAGAGATAACTATTAATGATTTACGGAATACAATAGAGTCGATGAGCAAGCAATCGATGAGACAATTGAAGAAACAACAGAAGTGCGAAGAGAAGCGCAAAATCGAGGAGCAAAAGGAGTTGAAGAGAGCGGAGAAAAAGAAGCAGAGAGAAGATAAGCAGAGAATGAAAGAGGAAAGCAATGCAATGACTACTACTATTGAAGAGTTAAATGCGGAGAAAAGCGAGAACTGTACGAATGAAGAGCACGAGAAACAAACCTTACCGTCGAAAGTGGTTTTGCAGCGAAATATACAAGTTTTATATACAATATCTAGAAAATAATTATTCTATTCTAAAGTAAATATTATATACGGTAATCGATTTCGTGTTTTGTATAAACAAGATAATTTACTCCTTGTTTATTAATAAAATTTATGTTTGCGTTAACAATTTTAATGAATTTTTTATCTATCTATTAATACTTTAATTACTTAAGGAGTTATTTCTCAAACGGCAAGAGCTTGACGTACATAATAAGCAGAAAATTTTAGCTCTGTATCTGTAGGACTCGGCAAAACTAATATAAAAATTTTTGCTTTTAATTTAAAGGGGGGTTTGGTAGAGTTGAATTTAGGCAAACCTCCTATAGAACACCAATAAAGACTCAATGCTTTGAATGTGTGATTGCAATACACACGTCATGAGAGAGAGAGAGTGTGTGTGTGTATGTTTGTGTATGTGTGTGTATGAGAGTACGAGAGAGTATGAGAGAGAGAGTATGAGAGAGAGAGAGAGAGAGAGAGAGGGAGAGAGGAAGGGAGACGGAATAATTTTTTGCAGCGATTTGCTGCATAAGCCTCGTTTATTTTTAAAAAGCATTGAAAAATGTTGATTTTTAATCTTACTTTGCAAAAAAAACCAGGCACAGCATATCAATTTTGAAATGTCTAACTATTTGTCTGAAAGTCAAGTCTTCCTCATAGAGGTTTTATGGAATTGAAAAATCTAGTGTTGTGCACAATGTTCTTTTTGTCGTAATTTTACGTATTTTTAGATTTCGTGTTTATCGGTCACAATAAAATAATTTAAATCAGATAAGGCTAACTTAAAAATTTACAAGAAAATCATTAAACGCTATTTTAATTTAATACAAAATACAAAGTCACTTCAAAGTCAAATGTACTGTAATGTCTACAATCTCGAGTATCTAGAAGTTTACTGATAAATATTTATCTCCTAAAGTAAATTACTCAAAATCTGAAAGTGATTGTAAGAGAGTTGATAATACATATGTACGGTATGTTATGGGAGAATTTACTGTCTGTTAAAATCATGTGAGTTATAAACAAAACATGAACCGTTATACGCGATCTCAGTTTTTATGGCACATAAAAGGTTGTAAAAATTAATATATCAAACTAATGAATGAACCGATTGAATTGACTTAATAAACAGACGGGTATTGTCAAACCCATATGCTGTCCATTTATATATAAAGAGAGAGCTAAAAAATTATTTTTAACTGGTGAGAAATGTAATATCGAAAAAAATAAATGCTTTGTCGCCTAAACAATAAATAAATTCAAACTTAATATCAATATTTTTTAATAAATAAACTTTGAGATCGTACATGTTTTCACAACACTTAAGCGTTAAGCAAAGCATACCAGTAACGATGCAATAATAACACATTACAGTATACAGTACAGTACAAAACAATATCAAACAATATTAAAGTATGTTATGAACGAATCATATCATTCTACATATATTTTTCTTTGATTGTTACTTATTTTTTTGCAAATTAAACAAATAATTAGTAGTTTGGCTGTTTTTTCTTCATTTCTTGCTTAGTCTTTAAGATCATCGCGGAAGAGATAAGTGGTCCAATAAACTAAATTAAACAATGCGAACATAAATGGGAAGAAAATTCTGGAGATGACATCGATTCGTTTGGAACGCGTCGGAAATTTCGAGAGCCATCTCTTTAACCAATTTCTGCGTTTAAGTGGTTTGGCATGTATTTCGCACGTGCGATATCCATCATTTCTCTGAATTATTAAACACATCAATTATCTCAAACCGCACTCTTACTCTAATAATACCTTATTTACCATATCATTAATGTTATGTCCAGTTTCAATGGCTGCCTGTTCCATATGCCATTTTGCTTGCCGTACGTGTTTCTGCTGTTTAGCCGCTGCCTGATGGACATCACTGCGCGATGCATAGTTAACGAGAGCGAACTCGAGTAAAGCTCCAAAAACAAATGTGAGACAAACACCAGTCCACACATCAATTGCTTTCGTATAACTAACTGGTGGTTGTGACGCATTAATACCAGATATCTGTGTGGCCATCGATAAGAGTGTGGTAACGCCTAACGAAACTCTGGCCACAGTAGCGTTCGGGTCCAACCAAAATGAAACCCACGACACGAATATTAACATTGCGCACGGAATGTATATTTGAATCAAATAATAACTGAACTCTCGTTTAAACATCAATTGCACGGCAAGACAGCTGTATTCACCTATTCATACATTTTATTATATTGAACTATAGTTCAAAAGAATATCTTAAAAACGAATTTAATTTACCAGTATTTGTTTTACTGGTACAATAAGAGGTGTTATACTTTTCTAGTGTGAATCGCGGCAATTCAAGTTTATCTGTGACCTGTACCGGATCTCCTTCTTTCCATTGAAATACCAAATCATCGGTGGTATATCCATCTAGTTTTATGAATAAAGTTTTTAAATCGAGAGTTAAATTTTAATAGAATAAAACAATTTTTATCAAGATTTTTAATACTCACAACTTGCCATTCGTATCGAACATATCTGCTTATCTAACGGATAAAACTTAAGATCCATTGGACACGCGAGAACTAAAGAAACGCGAATCGAGTACAACACGTTTCCGTTCGGGTAAATTCGGAGCAAAACGTTTGGCATTATTATGTCGTGAAAGTGTCCCTCTTTTTCGTTCGAGAAAAATAAGTCAGGTTTCCATATACGTTGTGGATCTGTTAATACCAGATAACGTATCTGACCGCCCATGTCATTGAATTTGAGCCGATTGTCGTTCCACTGTTCGCGAAATGTTAATTGTGTCGAATATTCCTGTTTATTTTTTTTATAAAAGTCAAGAAAAAGTTTAAAAATTTACTGTATTTAAATTTTAAAACAAACATTTTCATTAAGATTAAAAAGTAATAGTAATAAATAAATTTATGTCTACATAAATTAGCCGAACATACTTCAACATTTATTAAAAATAAAATCGCCAAAGAAAATAGATTTCTAATAGCTTTTACAGATACAGTACAGTTTACTTAATTTAAAGTAAAGCAACGCACAACAAAAACAGTCAGCAAAAGTCACATTTCAAGCTTTTTTAATTAACAGAACATTTTATTTATAACCAAATATGATCAGTTAGTTAACATGATATGGTGTATTGTAATGATATTTGAATCACTTGCCATCGTTACGTCATCGATGCTGGATATGCTGCGAACAAATATGTTCACGTAAACAATTGCTGGACCATCTGAATGCAATCAATATAAACTAAGCGTTAAAAACTTTGAACTACTGATTGACTAAATGAGAAAAACTGAATTTAAGAATTCAATTTACCCACACTTCCCGTATTATTTACACCCAACGGCCGAATTCTAGAGTCATATCTTCCATCACCTATTATTGAATCTAAAATACGCTTTTCTACCGCACGCATGCCACTCGACCTTTCGAAAGTGTAAATCTTTATTTATTTAATTTTAAAATGTTATTATCAGAAGAATGTTTATTTAAACTGTTTGGACCTGACCTCGATTTTAGAAACAACAGTTAGAAAGAACAGAATCTGTTTTTATATTTAAATATTAATTCGAAACTCTAATTAAAACGGAGAGCTTTTCAGGATTTATAAATATTATAATCTATTTTTCAGGAAATTTTTATGTTTTATAGAATAATTTTTTTGTATTAATACAAAATTTAGTATTATAGCTCAATCAATTGTAAATACGTATATTTCACTGCTCTATTTAGTATCTGATCAATGAGTTTTTCCGAAAAACTTTTTCGTCGCAATTGCTATTATTTTATCAATACTACGGCATGTTTAGAATAAATAAATGCATGAATTATTTGATAAATATATGGATAATAATGTGAGATTTAAGTTGGAAAAAGCATACCAAACATTTTGATGGAAAAAGAACGTGAAGTAAATAAGAATCCAAATTCTTGTGATGAATAATGACACGAGATTTCGATTCATTTCTATTTTCTTTTATTTTTCATTTCTATTTTCACTTTTTATTTCTCTCTGGAATACTATTTAAAAAATTTTCATTTAAACATTACAAAATAATAATAATAATTTATTTCTCAATTACAATGTATAAACTGGAATGTTATTGTTATTTTGTTCCCCATTTTCCTTTACTCGAGATCTCAATGAGCAGGTCTGTGATGGAAGCTGAGCATAATATTTGACGCAAACTCAATCACATTTTATACGAGAACTTCTTGTTTTTCAATTCTTTTAAAACTTTTTTAAATGCATTTTATATACTATTATTATAGAATAAATTTGCGACATTTTTTAAAACAAAAATTTAATGATTCTTGTATTCTTTAATGATAAATAAAGATTAGACTTTTAACTGTTTAACGTCATAATTGAAATAAAAATTAATTAATTTACAGTTAAATATTTATAACTTATTTAAAATTATTAAAATTATTTATTCACTTTTTAAATACTTTGTGCGAAATACTACTTTTCTAATATAAAGTAATAATAAATGTTTGGTATAAATCTAATTTCATAATTGTTTTGTAAGTAAGACTGCCTTACGAGACCATACTTTATACTTTCCTAAAGATTTAATGCCTAACTGTTACCAGTGATGCTAATGTTACTATACGCGAATCGATGAACAGACCGATTTAATGCATCATAAGCTACAAAAAATATGAATCAATGAAAATGCTTTTAAGAAAATAAAGAATTTTTGGAACGAGTGTGCGTGTATTGTCACCGAATGGTTTATTAGGTTTGTGTGACAGCACTGCTCATAGAAGTTTTGCTTCGCCAACAAAAATGGAGCGCACAAACAAAATGCCATTATTCGCAAACAATTTAAATTCAATTTATAAATTGGTCTAATTTTTAATGGTCAATACAGTGACATTTAAAAATGAGGGAACATCTTATGAATAATAGTTGCGTGAATACCATCGAACACGTTAGCGAGAGTTTTTAGTTTCTAATCATATTTTATACGAGAGTTCTGTTATACGAAAGTAAAAATGATTCAAAACCGCGGCACAAATTTATTCATACGTATTGGGTTCGCTGTTTGTATATCGTTCTCTCTTCATCAAACAATTTGGTATGTTTTAATTATTTTTATGGTGTTTTAATTAGTGCACACTTTAATTAACTATTTATTTATTAGTACGCATAAAATTATGTGAAAATTGTTTCACAACTAATGAATGTTAAATAAGCGGTAAAGAATAAGAGTTAATATAAGCTATAATTTGTTTACTTGAAATAAAGTCATAATGGAATTTAAGTTCACTGAAACAACTTAAAAACTAATAAAATATAAAGAATTTAAAACCGATTATAAGACAATAGAAGAATTTAGTCATTTACCAATCATTTTTGCAATCAAAATATTTATTTCCAAATTTTTCTAAGTTTTACTGATATTTGCTTTTTGAAAAGTTTATCAATTTTGTTTTTCCTTTAATTATATTAAAAGATTGTACACTTAAATAATTTTTAGACCGTGAGTTTCGCATAGTTATCTGAATAAAACACATTTATATGCGGTAAATGCGCTTAATTAGTAATTTGACGAAAGTTTATAATTATTAATAATATAGTTTCTTAAAATTGCTTACTATAGACAGTTTATTCGATATGGATATATTTAAAATTATAATTATTAATTATAAACTTTCGTCAAACTTGTTATTCTAAAATTAATGTTTATCTTTTTAAATCTGATGAGCATTGTGCTGTCAATGATCAATATTTTCGGCAAATTATCGTGCGCCTCGATAATTATAGTATTTAATCACAATTTATGAATGCAAATCTAATACTATTTACACATTTAAATACAGGGCGAGCGGCGGTATTCGAGCCATCGAGAAGCGAATATTAGATTCAATTATAGGCGAAGGCAGATACGACTCCAGAATTCGGCCGTTAGGTGTCAACAATACCGGAACTATCGGTTAGTTTATTAAAAATGACCAAATAATAAATCTATAAATTAATCATATAATCATTAAATCTTTTTATAAAAAATATTTATATTTACGGCAAGTATCGCTTATTTTAAAAATAAGATACATTGAACAAAACGGGTACAAATATTTTACTAGCATTGCTATTTAATAACAATAATCTACTTAAAACTGACGCTAATTTATTGAAATGATTCCATTAAAAACTATACAAAATTAAATTAGAAAATTACTAAAAAAAAGTCTATCTTTGTAACTATTTATCTGCTTAATTGAAATCTAATTTCGATTATTTCAATTTATTTTAGACGGACCGGCAATAGTTTACATTAACATATTGGTGCGCAGCATCTCCAGCATCGATGACGTAACTATGGTAAGTAATTGATCAATTTCTGGCGAATTCATCTGCATTTCTTTCATACAGAATGTTTCAAAACGAGAAATGCATCGATAAAATAATAGATTCGCAATAGAATGAATGATAATAATAATGTTACCACATTAGCCTTAATCGTTAGTTTGTCTGAATTATTTTGCACAAATAATTTTGCACAAATAATTTTGCACAAATAATTTTGCACTCAAATAGCAGTTTTTTTTTGCTGTAATATACCATAAAATAATTATTAGAACATTAATATATATTCAAGAATTAACTATTATTTATAAAATTAATCCGTTTTAAATGTGATTTTAAATAAATAATAATTTATAGGAATATTCAACTCAATTAACATTTAGGGAACAATGGAATGACAATAGACTTAAATTTAATGACATGGGCGGCCAAATAAAGTATCTGGTATTAACAGATCCCGATCGTATATGGAAGCCCGACCTATTTTTCTCGAACGAAAAAGAGGGACACTTCCACGAGATACTGATGCCGAACGTATTGCTGCGGATATATCCGAAAGGGGATGTGCTTTACTCGATTCGGGTGTCTCTAACGCTCGCGTGTCCAATGGATTTGAAATACTATCCGCTCGACAAGCAAACCTGCGAAATAAAAATGGCCAGTTGTTAGTGTTATTTCTTACTAATTAAAGTTAATCAATAAAAACCTAACACTAAGGATAAAAATTTTATTTTATGGGTTTTTAAAATTCAGATGGCTATACAACCGCCGATTTGGTATTCCACTGGAAGAAAGAAGATCCAGTGCAGGTCGCAAAAAAAATTAATTTACCGCGATTTTCACTTCAGAAATACGACACAAAATATTGTACCAGTAAAACGAATACAGGTTCGATTTTTTTAATGGTCAATAATTTTTTGTTCATTATTTTTTTAAAATAGTTAAAAAATAATATACTTATAAAATACTGTAATAGGAGAATATAGTTGTATTTCGGTTCAATTAATGTTCAAACGAGAGTTCAGTTATTATTTGATTCAAATATACATTCCGTGCGCAATGTTAATATTCGTGTCGTGGGTTTCATTTTGGTTGGACCCGAACGCTACTGTGGCCAGAGTTTCGTTAGGCGTTACCACACTCTTATCGATGGCCACACAGATATCTGGTATTAATGCGTCACAACCACCAGTTAGTTATACGAAAGCAATTGATGTGTGGACTGGTGTTTGTCTCACATTTGTTTTTGGAGCTTTACTCGAGTTCGCTCTCGTTAACTATGCATCGCGAAGTGATGTGCATCAGGCAGCGGCTAAACAGCAGAAACAGGTACAGCAACGACAAGCCAAATGGAATATGGAACAGGCAATCATTGAGACCAGGCATGATGTTAGTGATATGGTAATTCAGGATATTTTAGCACAAATTGATATTTCTATATTATTAATAATTGTGTTTGAACAGAGAAATGATGGATATCGCACGTGCGAAATACATGCCAAACCACTTAAACGCAAAAATTGGTTAAAGAGATGGCTCTCAAAATTTCCAACGCGTTCCAAACGAATCGATATTCTTTCCAGAATATTCTTTCCATTTATGTTCGCAGTGTTTAACTTAGTTTATTGGATCACATACCTATTCCGCGACGAATAGTCAATTGATTCATCAAACTTCTTAATCAATACTTGTTTTTACGTTTCGATAATAATAATAATAATGGCAACGAATACATCGAAGAGAACATTCTTTCTTTAAAAAAAATATTTGATCTTTTCATAGCAATAGAATTTGTTAATGGAATCTAGAATAAACTTTTTAAATCTTATGGAAAAGTTTTACATTAAAAAATTAGACTAAAATTTTTTCAATAAATTAATCGATTAAAAGTTATTAGGAAAAAAACAATTGATATTTTGAATAATTAATAATCAAAAATTGTTAGAAAATTATTAATACTATCATTATTATTGTTTTGATAAGAAATGGTTTTTTGCTAAACAAAAAAGAATTTAAAAAGTTTCAATTAAGGAATTAATTTTATATATATATATATGTGTGTGTGTGCTATTATGCGTGTAATACTAATCAAATACATAATTATAGTGTGATTAGTTTTTAATTATATATATAGTTTATACATGAGTGCAAAATAAATTAAATTGAAAGTTATCATTACTATTATTGAATATTATTTTTCTAACAATTATTAAAAGCAATTTTATACCCACTCATTAATGGTGTGCAGTCAAGAATAAATGTTTTGAAAATTATCAGTTTTCGGGTGAATAAATTTAAATGACTGATTAAAAGAATACTGAAACGGGGAAGTGATTGTTGCCCCTATATTGCAAGGTTTTAATGCTAATTTAATATTTATATAGGAATTTGAATAAAAAAACTGATTAAAATTCATAAATATTCATATGACTCAATTA
>JAQIVF010000918.1:0-16963 GCA_034698365.1 Steganacarus magnus
AGTACTGATATAACTTATAATATGTAACTCGCTTTTATTATTATCGCATAAAAAGTTGATTAACAATTTTTGTTTTTGTTTTTAAGCACCGGTGGGAGTTGGGAAATGGCAGAGCAATAATGCTGTTTATAACAAATAGAGATTGAAATTGTAACTCCAGCTCCAATGGAATGCAAAAAATTGGATGGAGTTGAAGTTAAAATTCAATTTTCGTGTGGAAATAGAATGGAGTTGGATTGCACTTATTTAATTTTATGTGGAGTTTGGTGGATTTTGAATTTTTTTGGAGGAGTTGGATTGGAGTTGGGAAATTTTTTTATTGAAACTTTGAAAAGAAATTTATTTATTGCTAATATATAGAAATTCAAAATAATCAAATCAAAATAAAGTTAACATTTAAATATTATGCAGAAATTCGTTAAAACAAACGCATTATTAACGTTAAAATTTATTTTATTAAGCTATTGCACACATATTATGCGATTTGTTTACATAAATTTACTTTTGAAAAAAATTATTTATGGAGTTGGAATGGGATTAGAATTTATTCTGATGGAGTTAGTTGGAGTTGGACAGGGAAAATTTTTTTTAGTGGAGTTGTTTGGAGTTGGAAAAGTTTTTCAAGTTTAGAGTGGAGTTTGGATGGAATTGGAATGAATACTTATGGAGTTGGGTGGGAATGGGATAAAAATATTGACTGATTTCAATCTCTAATAACAAACTACAGGGGAAAAAAACCTGTAACGTTATATGCTATTATAGTTTTATCGAAAAATTAATAAATAGAAACTTTTACCGTAGAAAATGTTTGCACACAGTTTTAAAATTTTCTCATTATTTTTGGTTTTATAAATCCCTGTATGCATATGTCCGTATGCAACGGAAAATTCAAGCAATTATCGAATGCTGCATGTCTTAAGTATAAGGGAGAAGAGAAAGATTCAATTCAGCGTGTGTTTAGATGTGAGGCATAGTTATTATAATATGCGTATGGATTTTTGTATCTCTTAATGAATGTATTTTCCCTGCGTTTCAATTCTTGCGTTGTGCTACAGTTTTTAAAATTTGCATATATATATATATATTTGTATCTTAATATTTCTGTTCATTATTTTTTTAGCTTACTTTTCGTTTAAAATAAACTAGAGCTCTCTCGTGCATTTGATAATTGATCCGTCTGTTAGTTTGTCCATATAGATTTCAACGCTGTGTCGAACATATTTCTGCGGTATATAAGTTAAAACCTAAACATTAAAGGAACATATACTTAATAATGAGAGCGCTCTCTCGTTTGAAGGTCGTTCTTGTAAATTTACTTTGATAATTATAATATCCATAAATTAATGAATTAACAAAAATTATTCTGCTTAATAACGATTCTTTCTTGCGGGGAGAAGCGAAAGAAAAACGCAAAAAGATTACGCAAAACAGTATTAATTACTAGAAAATCCCGAAATGCTACTTATCTGCATAGCATTATACTAACTTTCATTTGCAATTAAAAGCTGTATACTTAAGTGTATACAGTTTACAGAAGAAGAAGAAGAAGAAGATTCGCGAATATGTATTATTACTGTGTATGCAATTCTGCACAAAGTAATAATTATTTAGATTGCATACACACACACACACACACACATGCACGCAATGCAAGCCAATTTATTTGATGTAATTTACTTCAAAATTTTTTTGTTATATTCCAGCGCTTTATTAGTATTCTCTTAAGTGTTTGTTACTCGGGAAAAATTTTTTATTTTTCTTACTGTTTCTTTTTTTTGTTGCTTAATTTCTATTATTTTACTCTTTGCGAGAGCTCTCGTCTTCTCTTCCTACTAACTGTAACCAGTAAATGATAAAAGCAAATGAGTGTAAATAAACAGTGTTTTGTGGGCTCGTAATTAGTTTTGTGTGCAGCACCGAAATTGTGTTTGTGTGTGTGTGTGTGTGTGCGTGAAATATACGTCGAGAGAGACAATAGGATAATACTGTAATGTAACTCTACATGAGAGGGAAAAGAAAACTAGTATCAAATGCTAAGTTTTATCTTCCGTTTCATTCTTTTTTATTATCTCTATCTCTCTCTCTCTCTCTCTCTCTCTCTCTCTCTCTCGGTGTTTCATTCTTATTTTCACTTTTTAATGATCGCGAAACTTAATAATTAAGAAAAAGTTTTTTTTTGCTCTCTGCTCTCTCGAAACAGCTCTCTCCTAATGAGACTCTTTCTATTATGTGTATGCAATTTTTTTCTAGTCTTTACCAGAAAAAAATAAAAGTTTTTCTTTAAAGAGAGAGATAGAGAGAGAAAGGAGAATGAGAATGAGAGACCCAAATGACTGCACAGTTTTGATTTAAATTTATGATAGCAGTAATGAATGTAATAATTTTTCGCTCATAATAATATTATTATGCAAAGTAAAATTTAATATACACATACATACATATCTAATATAAAAGTTTTAGTTACACTCAACTGTATTCTCTCAAGTTTTAAAAAACAGTAATTTCCCAAATCATTTTTTTGTGTTGCTTTCTCGTCATTATTAACAAAAATGTTTCCTTAAAATTGTATTTGACTGCGCATTAAATTATTGTTAAGGGATATTATTGCATAATTTCTACCCAAATTTTTCATTGCTTTTAAGTTTTTATTAGCGGTACCGTTCATTCGTAAATGACTCTCTCTCTCTCTCTCTCTCTCTCTCTCTCTCTCTCTCTCTCTAGGATGTTATTTTTTCCTCTTATCTTTCATTACATTAAAATGTCTTTAATGCTTTCGGAATGCATTAAAATTTCATAAACACATTATGCCGTACAACGATAGAGTAGAAAATTCAACGGTACACTAATGCGATGAGAGAGTCGAGAGAGAGAGAGAGAGAGAGAGAGAGAAACATTCATAAGAGAAGAAGAAGATAAGCTTGTGATATAAAGAACAAACCTGGAGGAGAGATAGAGAGAAAAATTATATAATCAAAATTTATTGCTTGAAAATTGAGAGAATATTTGATTATCATAATGCTTTTAAAGTATAACTCATCTAAAAACAGTTGTATGTATGTATTCGTCTAGACATAACTTAATCTAAACGAAATTATTGCTAAAAGTGTAATCACTAAAAAAAAACAAAGTTACGCTCAAATTTGTCTTTTTTTTTTAAATTTTGATCGGGATTTATTTGTCCAGCAATTTGTTACACAGAAAATAAATGAGTTACATGTTTGATGTTAAATGTATAATTTTAATCATCGTTAAGTTCTAGTGATTTTTCTGTGAAATAACAAAACAAGAATCAAGTTTTCTATAATAGGCTTTCACTGTATTTTATTTACGCACACACTGTCTTTAGGTTTAATCAATTTACGTTATATAACTATATTTACACTATAATGCGTAGCATATAATTTAATTTTAGAGTTTAATTTAATATTTTAACGGCAGAGAGAGAGAGAGAGAGAGAGAGAGAGAGATCACGCTAAATTTTTAATTTAATTTAATTAATATTTTATAATAGTTGAACGAAACGCGTTACGAAACAAACAAACATAAAAAACAAATAATTGAATAGCATTTTACGAGATTAACTAGTATTATGCAGTTTTAAAAAGTTTTATTCGAGCATATCTCTCATCTCTCAGCTCTCTTTAAATGGAAATATTTTTTCTCGACATTAATATTATATAGTTATGACTACTACTACTACTGAGCGAAAGTAAAACAATCTAGTCTTCTCTAATCAAAGAAACGAAATAAAATCTTATGTCTGACTGCTGCACACGGAAAGTCAGCAGGCATTTGAACTCTGCACACATAATCAATGTACGCATTTTTCGTTTCGAGAGTTGAATGCACGTAACTTATATGTATATGCACGTATAACGTATATGCACACACTATAGAGTAGAGAGCAGTTATTTATATGTCAAAAGATGAAAGTCTTCTCATTTTATTGAGAGGACAGTTGTTTCCTTTATATTCAGTCATTCATGTATTTAACTTTTTTGCTCGGTTTAGCAAATTTTATACAATACAATGTGGAAATAAATAAGTGAACGACTGGTGAGTGGGGAGAGAGAGAGAGAGAGAGAGAGAGAGAGAGAGAGAGAGAGAGAGAGAGAGAGAGATTTCAAGGAAAAAAACTGAGAAATGGATAGACAATATTTTTCTCTGTCGCTTCCATTTGGCGTGAGTTTGAGTGCGAAAAGTGAGTAAAGTGTTGCGGAAATAAAATGAAAGAAAAAGTCTTATACCGTCTCGTCTCTCTCGCTCTCTCTCTCTCTCTCTCTTGTCTTCTCTCGAGAGAGTTAACAATGCGGTTGTATCGATGATGCGGCACGCGGTGATGCAAAAATAAATGCCAAAACAGAAACGTCTCGAAAACGAAATACGTTCAGTGAAAAATAAAATTACAATTTTAATGTTTTGATCGCTTATATCGTTTTTTTATGCGAAAATATTATTAGTTTTCACGGTTTAATAACAGTCTTATTTTTTTTAGAAAAAAAATTTCTATTTACAGACTAAAATATTACAAATGCAATCATTTTAATCACGTTTTTCCCTCTGAAAAAAAAATTGTTTACATTATTTAATATTTTGTGTTTTAAGAGAAGAACCCGAAATAGAAACTTAATGTGCCGTAAACTTAAACTACTGTAAGAGTAGTAGTGTTCCCTATTTTGCTCTAACATTATTTTAATACGATTTGATTGCAAGAAATTGATACAATTCTCAATTCAAATAGACTTATATTTCAAAACCTAACTTTCAAAACCACCACTAACTACTATCTTCTTCTCCCCTCATTTCTCCTCCTTTTTATTACTATTCTCTTCTCTCTTCTATTTTTTTCTCTCAATTCTCAATTGATGCACACATTGAATACACAGTAGTTTATTTCCATTGATCTCTGCTTTCCCTCTCTCCTCTTCTTTCGCTCTTTCAGTAGTACTATTTATTTTCACTTTAGTTTGCGCCCAATAATAATAATAATGTCCATTAGAGTTTAAAACACTCCAGTGTAGTGTAGTGTAGTGTATTGAAACTAAAAAAATGCCAATAGAGTAGAATAGTGTATGCGTATCGTATGTTTGCTTAGAAAATTAGATTTTGGTACTTCTATATAGTTTAACTAAAACCAAATACAGTCGATCATTAATTTCATTTTAAGCACAACTACAGTTAGAGAAAGGTTTATATGGTAGAAATAAAAAAAATGATTTTCTAGTATTTTCTTTACTGTCAATAAAAAGCAACAAAATTTTAAGTCCACCAGGAAATAGTCGTATATATAAGTTATTTTTATTCACACCAATAAATCAAACTGATATTCGCATTGGCATTTGTTTTTATTTATTTATATTATTTGAATGCGCCAGAGAGTGGTGTCCGTCCATATATAATATTTCTCTTTTTCTCTTCTTCTTCTTCTTCTACTACTGTTTTATTTTCTGTTGCAATTCTTTTGACGGTATTAAACAAAACAAATGTGTGACTGACATTTCCGGGCGCAAATATATTTATAAATTTGGATATATAAAAATAAATATATATACACTTCGAGCGCTCGCACACACAGTGAAAAATGCTATGTTTTTACCCGAAGGACCTGAAAAACGAAAATAAAAAAAATATTTCTTTTCGAAAATAAAATCCAATTCGCTTTCCCTGTGTGTCTGTCTGTGTGTGTGTGTGTGTGTGTGTGTGTTTGTGTGTCGCATTGAATTCTAATTCAATCCATTATTTTCGATCGCAGCGAATGTATAATACTATTTTTTTTATACATATAATATTTATGCCGATATATAATTTTACTGCTGGGATCATATTTACGTGTTTGTCTATATTATTCTCTTCTTTCTTTCAAGAATATATATTTATATACAATGAACATAAAATTTATTCACCACTTCTCTCTCACTCTCACTCTCACTCCCACTTTTCTCGCAGTTTTTTATTTCGCTGTCTCTCACTTTCTATCGGAGCGTCGAATATTATATGTATACATAAAATATACATGACATAATGATTTTAACATAATGTCACTTAAAGTCATTTTTTAGTCATAATCAATTTTTGTCAAACGAGACGAGAATTGCATTCCAAAACACATACTAACACACACACACACACACACCACTGTGAGAGACAGAGAGACAGCCAGTCTCTCACTATGAAGTAAAGAAAACACATGTTTCTTGAAATTGTGTGTTAACTTTAACTTATTTCGTAAAATTTTTATTTCATACCCCTCTCTCTCTCTCTCTCTTACCGTTCACTATAGTTATTTTTTCTTTACTGCTTCTTATTCTTCTTCCCTTATATGCATGCATTAAATTTTTATCTCTTTTGCGTGCGCGACATGTACCAGAAAAAAAAATAGAAAGAGTAAGAAAGTGAAAAGAAAAACTTTTTTAATACTTTCTAAGCGAAAATATTGAATTATTGCCATAAAAAAATGTTAAGCGCTTGAGACAAGTTTTCTGTTTGCCTGTTTGTGGAAAATTAAAAACGCTTTAAGACTTTTATGCCGCGCACACACACACACGCAGTGAAAAAAAATTTATGAATAATTTCATTGTTTTATCTGCATATACTAATAAGATTAAAAGGAGCGCACAGCATAAGAAAAATTAAATAATAATATACAAAAATTAAAAAAATAATAATTTTAGCGCAAAATAATGAAAGAAATTTTTTTGTATAAAATTTAATTACTATGAGAAATGGAAAATCTAGTACACAATTGAAAAGAAAATTATTTTTATTTCAAAACGCATAATAATAATAATAATAATAATAAAAGGCTAGGAAAACTCTGTGCGTATAATTTTTCAATTGTTACCATATTAATTAAAAATTAAAACGATTTTGCCAAAAACGATATTTATGTGATTTATATTAAGTTATATTAGATTTTTAAAATAATCACAGGTTTAACTAAATAATTATTGGGAACATAACTTAAATTAAAGTTTCTACCACTAATTTCATTGCAACACTGCTAACACAAAATAATTCAATAATTTGTAACCAAATTTTGTTTGAACACACAGCACACGCACCGAGACATTCATTGTTGTTACGAGTAGCGCAGGCATTAATCGCCAATAAAAGTGTAAAGTCTAATAGAGTACACGCAACTCGTTAGCCGCCGCTAAAAAAGGGCGATAATTTATTCAAATATATTCACACGTAAAACGGAGAGAACGGTTTTTTTATCTTCTTATTTTTAGCGCTCACTTTTTTTCAGTTAGTAAACGCATCTCTAGCACCAGAAACCGTTGACACAATCATATTATCGCTTTACGCTTATTTTTCACTTTCGCTGCCGAAAATAACAAAAATCCTCTTATATATTACTTAGTCTGCACATATACTGTAGTAATATACGCGCGTAGAAGAAGAAACAATGCGAGCGCCAGTATTGCACGCTTAAATTCTCTCCATCTTTCTCTCTCTCTCTCCCTCTCACTAACTCTGTCTTCTATTTTTTATTCCTGTATTTCAAATTTTTTTTGTTGGCTGCGAATCTTTAAATTTTACTTTTTTTTGTTAGTTTTTTTTGACTGAAATGAAATTCAACTTTGAGTTGATTTTTCGATTTTGATGTTTCAAAAAATACTGTTTGCTCAGTTCATATAGTAACGCATATAAGCTCTCTTTACAATATAAGCGCATTGTATTGCATATTAGAGATGGATGCGAAAATCCTATTATTAAATTTGGCTAAAACTTTTATTTCTTGCCCAAAAACACACACAGAAACACACACAGAAACACATACAGTACACACACACACAATCAAGACCGAGGCGTACGACGAAATAATGCGCGAAACTAACGATCGATAACTATCAGAGGCGTCACCTAAAATTTGCAATTTGCGAGATCAATTGCGATACAAACGTACATACATTCATGCATACGTACGACGATATTATTAATATACCGTGTTAGTAGAAAAGATAACAAAACGTTCGAACCACTAGAGAAAAAAATAGCTGATAGTAATATTGATAACGAAGCTTTCTTGTATTTGACTTTCATAATTAATCATCTAATTTATTACACACACACACACACACACACACACACACTCTCTCTCTCTCTCTCTCTCTCTCTCTCTCTCTCTCTCTCTCTCTCTCTCTCCATAATTTTCTCTTGCTATCCATCTTTACTTCCCTATTCACCCAAATCACTATCTATTATGCACATCCCATTTATTTTCATGCGTTCTTATATTGGTTATGTATATTTTTCGCTTAAACCCATGATGAAAAAAAATATCTCCCAAAAGATAGTAATTTTAGCGGAGTACTCATCGCACTTTACAACCATTTCTTTTACAGGCGATGTGCAATTTTGTACACCAATTACAAGAATGTTGCGAACTAATTCACACATCCTCTCCTCTTAGTTCAACGATTACCATCACCACCACTACTAGTACTACTACTACTACTGTTAGCAATCATAACTTACTTGTCGTCCCAACAACTGTGAAAGATAAATACGACAAACGCCAAAATATTGACAGCTGAGTGTTAGGATAGAGAGCGAGAAAACAACGAATAAGTTGTGTGTGCGAAAACTAGCAGCACATCGGGATTGATTGGTGTGGTGTTGTTTGCGAGAAAGAGAGAGGATCTCTTGCGCGCGAGAAAGCAGAAGAAAAAAATCGACATACAAGAAGTGAAAGAGTAAAGCGTGGAAAAGGCGAGAACCGCACACACAAACACACACACACATACGAGAAGAGACAGACAGACACAACAAAACAAACCAAAAAATTTTGTGTGATGAATGATAAAAAATTTCTCCAAACTACTACTACTACTACTACTACTAACACCACTACTAATACTAATACTTTGCAGCACAGAGAAAAATATGATGAATTTTGCTAATATTATTAATATTAAATGGAATGTATTATCATTATTACTGTTGTCGATATCGATTGCTTTTCCGCTGCTGTTCTGCAATATTAAACGTAAGCATCGAATACTATACTCTTGCATAGTTGTATAATTTTTTTTGCTCGCGCTTCTGAGTTCTTACGGTCAATATTTGACCATTTTTGTGCTATATATTATATTATATGCCTGCTATAATATATGATACATAAGAAAATTGACTTATATATATATTTTTCCTACACATCGTTTATGATGAAATATAGTTTTTAACGTTTTTTTTTCTGTTCAATTTTGTTTCTCATTCTCTCTCTTTGTAGTAATTCTCGCGATGACTACTAATATTAATATCCGGGCAGAGCATACAAGTAAGTAGTTTTCAGTGAATTTTTCTTTTTTTAGTTTTTAAAAAACTATTGATTTAACTTTCATTTTCATTTAAAAAAAAGAATCATGTTTATTACAATAGCAAATTAAAATTTAGAAAATTTCCAATTAGACTAAATTCAAACTTTTAAATTAGATATTTGACTATAAGTAAAAGACTTTGACGTCAAACGTTACTAATTTATATTTTTAAGTGTTCACAAAAATAAGAAAAGTAAAAATTTTATTATTTCAAAAGCCTTTATTCAATAATAAGCTATCATTTTATTATTAACAAATAAAAAGTTAAAATTTAAAGAATACGTGCACATTTATATTGTAAAAATCTACAGCACGTATATATCACTTAATACGCAAAAGTTTTAATTTTACAGTAGCTTCAGTAGCAGACAGTGTAAGAGTAAAGAAAAATCCAAAAATCAAAAGCAGTAGTACAGTAGTTGTGCAATAATTTCTAATTTTTCGTCTCTTAATTATACGTCTAAAAATGTCAAATACTTATATTGTACAGCAACAGACGACACACAGTACTTAAAATAATAGTATTATTTGCATTTAAACTTCTCAAGTGCGCTAACAATTACTGTGTGCCATCGCATAACAATAGCAATAGCAATAATAATAATAATAATAATAATAATATCTTTTTAATACTGTGTTCTATATGCTCCCAATAACAATAAACTCTCTAACATTGCAAACAACACACACATAACTATTATACGGAAACTAAAAACTGCATTCAAATCCTAACAACGATAGTAGCATTAGATAACAATCTCTCTTAATTTATACAAAACGACAATATAACCATTATTTAAGAGCATCTTTATATATTACGAACATTTACGCTTAACTACTCAACGAGACTGTTGTTGTTGTTGAGCGCTCAACAAAAAACACTTCTAAAATAATTTATAACTTATAAATTTTATTCCTCTTAACTATCTCTCTATCATCCGCTTATCTCTCTTAAAGCTTACGCCGAACGGCAAGTTTTAGTCGGCTTAAGCGTACCGCTGCCGTGCGATATCGCACCACTGTCGTCACCGACCGATTCGGTGACACTAATCCTCTGGTACAGGGGAGACGACATCTCTGGCGCACCGATCTATAGTGTGGACGCCAGGGCGAGAAACACGCCGCTGGAGAGCGCTAAACACTTTGTTAGCGAACAATACGAGGGCAGAGTGAACTTCGACATATCAGTCCGTCCGGCAATGCTCACAATAGACCCGATTATCGATGAAGATAACGGTCAGTACTGGTGCCGCGTGGACTTCCGATGGACGCGCACAACAATAAGCGTGGTGTCGCTTAACGTTATTGGTATGTATTAATCAATAATATACTGTATATAAAAACTTATTATGATTATATTTTTGTTCGTTGCGTCGTCACGTGATGTGAATGATAAGTTTATACCTCTTCTTGTGTTTGTTCGGTGTAACGTTTAATATATCGTCGTCAGAACAATGCGACGAAAGTAATAAAAGTCTATAACCCAGTAGTTCAGTGAACTTATCGATATATTAAATGTTAGTTAACAACAATACACAAGAGAAATTGTAGCTGCGTTGCACTTTTTCCGGCCGCTGTGTGAGCTAATTATACTAATTAGATGTGTGCTGCGTATGTATCTCTATATCGCGAACGAGAATCATTAAAAGTGGAGCGCTATTATTTGAGAAGTTTTAATTATAATAATTTATTTATTCAATACTTATTCCAGTTTGAGTGCGAGAGAGAGAGAGAGAGAGAGAGAGAGAGAACGGTTAGAAAAAGGAAAGAATTAGAATCGAAATCCAAAGCCCGTAAAAATTTTTCCACTGATTTTTGTTGTTGTTTCGAAACAATATTTTAAAATTTATGGTATAGTCTAGTTTCCTTTTTTTCTTGTAAACTGGGGAAACGACGGACGATAGCTTTTGATAAAAAAAAACAAAGAAAATAAATGAAAATCTCTTTTCGTTTACTGCCGGTATTAGCACTTCAATGCATTCTCATTTACTGCGCGATAGACTGACATACATACACACAGCACAGCTCAATATATGTATCACACAAGAGAGAGAGAGAAAAAGAGAGAAAACGAGAGAGAGAATAGCGAAAAGAAAGCAAAGAGATTGTCATTTTCCTGTATATATACCAATATATAAATTTAAGCTCTTCTACTCTCTCTCTCTTTCTCTATGGATGGATATATATCTATGGAACATAAGTTTTTATAACACTCCTCTAAAGATATATAAGTTATATATATATATATATATATATTTCGATGTAACCACTTTTTTTTCGTCGTCTGTGTTCCACTATATATATATATATTATTTTTATTTCTCTTTGTTTCTCTCGCACACACAGTTCCTCCCAAAAGAGTGATTATCACCGATGATAACGGAGCTGAGCTCAAAAGTATCGCAGTGTTCGACGAGGGCTCTGACGTGAACTTAAAGTGTGAGGCTATCGGCGGTATGTATTATTATTATTTTATCTTTCTTTTGTTTTTCTTAAACTTGACTTTTGTACCACCATTTGTGTCTTTTTCTTATTTAACTCTATATAAAAAAATCTTTAGATTAGTTAAAGAAGTAGTAGTCTTCTAATAGATAGAATTTTTTTTGACAATACTGTACTATAAATATGCAATTGTTGTCTGTTTGCTTCAATTTAGACTGTTATGTCAATAAGAACATAAAATACACACACATAGTGTATGTGTGCTAAAATTTAAAATAAGAACGACTGCAGCGTTGAATACAATTTTTGACGTGATATGTTGATACGGTGTGTTATTGCATATATGTTACTTTCCCGCGAGGAATAGTCAATGATGGCGCGCGCGGAAGACCTTCATTACACTTGTCTAGACTGTTAAATGAGATTGCGATTGACTGCTGATTTAACTAGGAATCCTGATAAATGTCATGCGGGATTCGTTCGCATTTTGCTAAACATTTTTGTTGTTGTTGTTGTGGCAAAATTTAATGATGATTTCAATTTTTAATAATAATAATATAATAATAGTAGTAATAATGGTAATTGTCATACCAAATTAAATTTCAAACCAAATAATATAAAAATAGTCATAGCGTTATAAAACGCATTTATTATTTATTTTTTTAATTCAAACTCTCTCTCCTCTTTTATTGCGTTGTAATTAATTTTCTAAATGCGAAACAATTTAACTCCAGTCTACAGAAACAAAAAAAAACGCAATTTAATATCCTATAAGTAAATATTTGCTCGAAAAAAAGTGCATAAAACCCATTAGTTTTTGATTATTATGAATTTATTCGATACTTAAAATGTCTGGCGAGAGCGCGCGCCGAGAAAATACTGGCAGTAAGTAATTCGCTGAAGCAAACAATAAACCAGTAAAATTGTGTGTAATTTGTGTAATTTGACGCCTACTCTAATAAACGCGCACTGCTGCTGCTGGAGAATTCAATTGCGTGTGAAAAAAATCTTAAGCACGTAATTATGACGACCGGAGAAAAATTTTTGTTTGATTTTGTTTTGCTTTTTTTCGCCACTTTTTTTAATCATTACTTTATCCGGAAAAATCACGCTATCGTTTGTTTGTTTGTTTTATTAACGCAATTTTGAATCACGCAAACCAGACAACAACGCTTTTTTGATGATATTAATTGTTATGTTTTAATAATCTTTTTTAAATAGTTTTTTGCGCCAAACGTTTACATTAATCTTCTTCTCTTTTGTTATTTAGTGGATTTGTCTGAGTTTTTTTTTCTTTTCGTTTTGATTTTTGTTCAGAGAGTTTGATTTAGTTTGACTGGTAATTGTTTTATGCTCCAGAAAATGCTCTGAAAAATAAATTATAGCAGACTCTTATTAAATTGTTTTATTTTTATTTTGATTTATTGGGGGGGGGGGAGAGTAAACTACTCATCGTCTCTCTTTTTTTAAAGAAACCCTTTTAACTAAAATTAATAATTTTGTTTGAGAAAAACAAACAATAAACATCAGCGGACAAAAATAATAATATCGTTTTTAATTAAGCTAATTCTCTCTCTCTCTCTCTCTCTCTCTCTATATATATATATATATATATATATATATAATCACTAGTCATAGAGAGATTTTATTTGTGCCTGAAACGTACAATAAATATTCATATAAATTTTAGTTACGTTTTTTTGCGCATTTTTCACTTTTTTCTAATGTAATAAATAAAAGCCAATAACCTATATTTTTTCCTTTCTCTCTCTCTCTCTCTCTCATTCACTCTAGTATTTTTTTTATAAATCATACTTCTTTTTGTATGTTACTGTTATGCCTCAATTGATTTTCGCTGATATACTCGCTTCTTCTTCGCTGAGCGCGCGTATATTTATATATATATATTTGTTAACCATTACAATATATCAAATAGCATTTGTTTAAAAAAAACGGTTTAGAAATTTATTTCGTTTTCACTTTCCGCTCATTCTGCTCATTGAGACATAAGATAGTTTCACTGTATATGTCAGCTATGCCTTCCGTGTACGTACACAGCGCGAGTGTGTGACACACAATTCAAGCGAATTTGATATATTAGAATGTCTTCTTCGCTGCTCTGCAAATGCTCGCTCGCTTTACATATGAGAATTTAATTTTACTGCGCGACGAACTTTCTTTGCGAGAATAAGAAAGAGTTGGAGTGTTAATAAAAAAAAAGTTTGAATTTACGTTGCGAGCATAGACTATAATATGAATTTAAATTCTTGTGTGTGTTTGAAACAATTTGTTAAATTTTCAGTGTTTCAACTCATTGTTAAATAAGAATATTTATTAGCATTATTATTACAACTAATTCTAAATAATACGAGATTAGATTCAGAGTTTATTTATTATGTCTAGAGTTTAAAAATTATAAAATCAATTAATATTTAATTTTTCCCCAAATAAAATCTCAAAAAATAAATAATTTCTCAAAGCTTTGTTTGTTGTATAAAACGTATTATTTATTTTCTTCAATAAAACTTTATAGCACTAAAGTTGAGTTTTAATCTCTTAACAGTGTTTCTTGAAGAGAAAACAAAACAGAAAATATAATATTTCTCCTAAGAAAACAGTAAAGAAAATATATAATATTTTGTTGTAAGAAAACTAAAAAAAAAATAGTTAATTTTATTTGTTATCATAGCTATTAAACATGATTTACGGTCAAACTTTATTGCAGTCTCCATAAAACATTAAAATTGAAATTTAAAATGGATTTTATATTTTCGCATTTAAAAATAAATTTATTTATTCAATTTGGCGTTTGTTTGTTTAGCGTTTTGGGAAGAATGCAAAGAAAACGCAAATTAAATTTAATCTATTATGTTATATATAACTTTATACATAATACTGTTACTATAATGAAATATTTTCGTTTATCCCGTATAATTTATTTTTATTTCGGGGTGAGAGAGAGAGCGAGAGAGCGAGAGAGAGAGAGAGAGAGAGAGAGAGAGAGAGAGAGAGATCGCGAATGCTGCACATTTCTAGTACTTTGCAAATATTAAAAGGCGAAAGCAAATATAAACAACAATAAAAATCATTTCGCATTTATTCACTGCGGACAGGTTTACGGTTTAATACAATTATTTTTAATCAAAACGCATTTGTTTTTGTTACGACGTGATATCTCTATGTTATATCTCTCGCTCTGCACACATATAACGCATACGTACACATATTTCGCGTGTATCTAATTTAATTTACTTCATATTCCTATCGTTTAGGGGTTTAGCCATTAGTAAAGAAGATTCATAGTGTTTATGATTATTACTGTGCGAGACAAGAATACAAAAATTTAGAATATCTCTAGATTATGTTTTTGAAGGGGAAACGAACTATAAATTAATTTAAATACATTTTCTCGCGTTTGAAATTTACAATCATTAAACGATACCCAATAAACCCACACACATATATAATCACACAGGCAATCCATTGGCTACCATCTCCTGGTACCGCAACAACAGAAAACTGAAGACACAAACGGTGATGATTCGCGACAATAACACAGTAATGAGCAGTATAACAATATCTCGTTTAGCGCGCGGCGATATCAACTCGGTTATCAAGTGTCACGCGACGAACAGCGAGCTAACGAAGCCCGTCATCACATCGATCACCATTGATATTAATCGTAAGTTAATAATGGGTCCAACAATTGTAATTAATCGGAGAGTACACGAGAGTGTAGTTAGAGAGTGATAGAGAGAGAGAGAGAGAGAGAGAGAGAGACTAAGTTTAGTAAAACGAGCTGAGATTCTACTGCTACTTCAACTCTCGTTTTTATCTTTCTCATGTATCTCTTGCCTACAGTTACTGTATGTGTGTATGTATTATCTTCACATATACACGCACACTGAAGTCAGTATTATATGGTTTCAGTATGTATTTGCGAGGGAATAAAGAAAAAAAGAAGGATTACATTATGAGTGCACACACACACACACACACACAACTGTAACCTATTTTTTTTATGGCAAAACCTTAGACATGTGGCACTTATAACATATATTTATCTATATCTTATAAGTTTAGGTATAACTTTTTTTATAGATATGTAGTTAAAGTACTTAATCACTCGGGATTTACATATGCTTCCGGTAGATGTGAGAAATTGGGAGAAACACAAAAATTTATAAAAAGAAAAATACTAATACTTTGCCGATTTATTTTAAAAAATCAAACTAATAACTTAAGAGTATTAACGCTGTATTTTCGATTTAAACATTAAAACACAATTTATAATTTATAGACAATGTATTCCCACAATTGAATGAAATTTTTATAACTGAATAAAAGTAAATTAATTTTATTTTTGTTTTTTATACAATTTTTCATATAAAATATTTAGGCTAATTAATTATTAGGAGTAGCAGTAACGCTGTGTTCGCATTAAAATTATAACGTATTTTGCTGTATATAACCCGATTTTTTCTTCTTCTTTTGCTTTTTTCTCTGTTTATTCACAGTTCGTCCTCTTAAGGCTCATATCATTGCCATTAACAGAGAGAGATTAACGGTTGGAAGAAAAGTTGAGGCCATTTGTCACACATACGGATCGCGGCCTTCGGCTAAAGTTACATGGCTTATTGCGGATAGACATCTCACACAATCAAAGTAAGCAGTTTTTTTTTCTACTCTGTTCACTATTTATCTTTTTCTTCTTTTCTTTCATCATTACTGAAATCCTGTTCGATGGCAAAAAAAATTCCTATATATTCCTCTCTAAAAAATATAATACTCTATATAATGTCTATAAATTAAATATATATATATATAGCCTAATAACACTAATTTTTTTAAATGAAAGTTTAATGTTATTTATAATGTATTTTTTTGGTAATTTGATTTTTATTTTTAAAAAGTAGTCATTGCTGATGGATTTCAAACGAGTAGTTCGTGTGTTTTTAAATATATTTTGCAGTGAGTTTGGTTGTATGTATTAGACTCCCAAATTGTTAAAATTTTTAGGCCCGAGCCCGACATAGGCCCGACAGGTTGAGGCCCGGCCCGGCCCGAGCACGATTTTTTTGAAATTCAAAAGCCCGACCCGGCCCGATACAATTAAATAGAAAATATTTAAATAAAATATATTTCTTTATATAGTGTTATAATATCATCTAATTTACTGTAATTAAACAACTCTCTCG
>JAQIVF010000919.1:0-16956 GCA_034698365.1 Steganacarus magnus
ATTTTGATATAAAAAATATGTTAATGGTTTATTGGTTTAATGGTTTAATAATGGTTTGGTTTGGTTCGGATTGGTTTGCAGTGTAAACTTTGAGGTTTGGGTTGGTTTGGTCACAATTTTAAATTAATGGTTTGGATTGGTCTGGTTCGCGAAAATTCGAACCATTGGCATCTTTAACAAATTGCATTTAGTGCTGATATATTGACTGTAGTATTTTTTTTTTTCAAAAAAAAATTGCAAAACATGCGACGATGTTTTCAAACAAATATTTTGTTTAAAATTTAAATGTTTGTTTCATCTCTCATTGCATACAAACACACAATTAGTAAGGAATCACACGAAAATTAAAACAGGTCAACATCGGCTAATTAGCAATTATATATGACTAAGAATGCAGGCAAAAGAATGTTGTTTTGAATCTGTAATTAATTAATTTGTGCTGTACTTAAGCTGCACTTGTGCTATAACTGTACGTATAAACAGCAATCAACATTTGTTATTTCATAAAATTAATTCGAATGCACGCAAAATTTAATCTAATATTTTTCTGTGTTGTGCGCGCGTATATACAGTAATTATAATTAATTAGCGCTCGCATACAAACACTCAATTAAATTCCATCTGTAAATAGGGGTTCAAATTTAATTTGTATCTTAGTTTATAACAAAATATTATAATTGATATTTTTTTTTATTAACACAGAAGAAGTCATAATATTGAATATAATTGATTATAACATATAATTTAGTTTTTGCAGTTAAAGAAGAAAAAATAATAATTTTTTTGATGCGAAACTCGTTGTGTGTGTGTGTGTGTGTGTGTGTGTGTGTATCGCATCTAATAGCGCACACAGTAGTTGATATTAAAAAAAACTGCTTGTTATGCTTTCCACTGTTTTTTTAAGTCTGCACACACACCGAACTTATAAGGCGTCGAACGGAAATTACAGTGAACACCATTTTCTCATTTCCTTCTCTCTATCTCTCTTTACAATAGTATATATGAGACGCTAATCGGAGCGCAGTTAGCGTTTTGCAACTGTGTTTTGGATGCTGCAAAAATTTATCCCATCAATTAGCTTTTAGTTAAATTAATGCCGGCGTTCCCTAAACGTTTTTAGTCGCTAACACTAATGAAAATTAATTACGAATTAATTAACCATATTTTAAACTAAAACAGTATATGTTTTTTTCATATGTGCCAAATATGAAACTGTTTTAATAAATTTTTTCTCTAATTTCAATTATGTGCTGCAAAATGGAAATAATTTATTATGCAATAGTTTTTGAAATATGTTTTGATATGATAATTTTTTTTAAAAAAAACTTTTCGGTGACTTTTTTGTGGCAACCAAACTAATTATACTGAATTGTATTCAAATTATTTAGCGACAAACAAACGCATCATCATTATTCATCCAATAGTTAAAAATAATAGAGTAATTTATTTTAGCTCTAATTTATTTTGAAATATTCTGAGCTCAGCACCAAATTTAAAATAATGATTTATTTAACGAGTGATGATTCTGTGCGTGTATGAGTGTATATGTATGTGCTCTACTAATGCTTAGTTTCCTAATAACTTCTCGTATTCGTATTCGTAAAGTCAAAGTAATTAATATACTATATAAATATATATATATTTTGCATATTATTTCTGACAAAAAAAAACTACACAACACATACTAACAAAAATAACACAGAGAGAAATGAATAAACATTATCAAAAATGCTTAGCTTTAATGATCTCCGGTGTCTTAAAATTAATGCGTTAATAATTCATGATTTACTGTCATCATAAGAGAGAGAGGGGGGGGGGGACGCGGAAAGAAAAATTACGCGATACATGAACAACAAAAATGTTCGCACAGCAATTTTTTTCGTGTTTATGTGTGTGTGTGTGTATGTCTCACAAGACTTAGATTTAATGCCGTAATATAATGAAATGATCACGTACTGCTGCGCTACCCTTTTGTATTAGCGATATATTATCGCAATGCAATAAGTACTTAGTCTTCTTATATTAAAAAAATGTCAATCGTGTGCGAGAGAGAGAGAGAGAGAGAATAGGTAATAAAAAAATTTCTTCTGTTCTTCTGTAACGGCAGACGACAATATTGAAAAGTATTTAACAAAATATAGAGCAAAATGCTACTAATTTTTTCATTCAATATTTTTTTCTAAGAATCTTTTCTCTATTCTTTTAAATGAAAAATTTTGTCTATACATTTGAGAATCACGGTTCAGAAGCGAAGCTATAGATTAAAAATGACTTGACAACTAAGTATATAATTTTTATTAATTATTTTTTGTCATACACAACACAATAAACCGGTATCTACTCTATTATATCTTATGCGCGATAATTACACGAAATCTATTGGCTTTTGCGTATAGAGAATTGAAAAGAAGTCTTATAGAATTCAGTTCTATACCATGATTTTATTCTTTCGCTTATTGAATGCGCGATTATAGCAGAGGAGCAGAAAAAAAGTTTATATATATATATATATTGGTTGAATCGTTACGAAGATCTCTTTAAGAAATAACGAGAATTGCGTGCTATAAAAGAGATAATCAGGCATTAAGTACTCATAGGATTTCTGTGCTGCACTAAATGATGCTCCGCTTTATTATTTGGCTCGCAATTTCCACTGCGAGTTTCATGCATAAAATATAATTATATTTATAAATTGAGACATGATTTATAGGCTACAAATCCCCTATAAATATTATTACTGGTATTAAGAAATTCTTTTTTATTCAATAATATACTATATTTTTAATTTCTTTGGATTTCACTATTGTACTAAAATTTGAAGATTACCACAAAAAAGAACAAAATCTCTAATTCACCAAAAAAAAAAAATAAAAAATAAAAAAATATTCGTCTAAAATATATTTCGCACAAAACTATTCTTTAAAAAGCAACAAATATAAAATTACACTAAATTTAAACAAAACTTCAATCTATAGCTAATAGGATCTGATTTACCACTGTATCCCAACAATGCATAATAACAACGCCAAATTTGCTACAAAATATTTAATTTGGTTAATTTATTATCTCCTCCTGTGTAATAAATCAAAAGATTAATGTTAATACAATAGAATATAATTATTTGTTTACAAAAAATCTTCGCATAATCTTTTATAATTATTAGATGTAGTCTTTTTTTATAAGTCTTACTCAATATTATTCGCAATAATGAGATGCTGTTTTGCATTTCTTTTTTTTTAATAAAACATCGCAAAAATTAGTAATAAAAAAGAACTTTTTATATCATAAAGTTTTAAATTAAACTTTATTTGCATAATAAATGCTGCAAAAAAAATAAGAAAGAAGTAATAGCGAATGCAATTCACATACGTTACAGGAATATTCTGAGATTGTATTTTATTTTTCCTCTTTGTGTGTCGCTTATGCACACACAACACACAAAATTCAAAGATTTACATAGATTTTTGTATCTGATTTTTTTTATCTTTACGTCTACTAATTCTTAGATTTTTAAAAAACAAATGTTTCATTTTCTCCAAATGTCAAAGTTTGTGTGTGTCGTGTCTCCTCCTTCCTATTCACGCTATATTTCATACTAGTTTTTAATCAAAAATATATATCTAGACAATAATAATTATTATTATTTTTAAAAACACTCATCCATTATTACAATTTTCTTTATTATTTTTGAAATATGTTCAATAATGAACGCTTGACAAACATCTCCAGGCTTCTGAAAACATTTTTACATTTAGCAGATTAAATATCCGAAAATTTTTGAAACTAATTTTTCTTCTTTTTTTTGTCGGCCAAATATATATATATATATGAAATGCATTTTGTACTTTAGACAACTGAATAATGCTTTAATTTGTTATTATTTTAGCAAATGTATGTTACGTTACTGTATAATAACTTATAACGCTTTAAACCGTCACAAGCCTTTCTGTACATGCATTAGAAGACTTTACAGACTTTGAAATTAATTTGTTTGCCGAAGCACTAATAACTAAAACGGTAACGTATACTGTATTTTTGTTTTGCGCGACGAATAATACATTGTTGAAAACGCGGAGTGCAAAGCTCGCTGCGTCCGACAGTAAAGATTTTGATGTAATCTATTATTTGCATTACTAGTTCACATTTCCATTTGAATGCATCTTTAATATAGCATAGAGTGGTGAACACGAATGCATCAAAATAGGAATATACAGAATACAGAGAATACGGCACAGAGTGTGTAGCAGCGCATCCAATTTCAATATACAGTCGACTCAAGATTGTGCGTGCTTTTTCATCAGTTACAGTATTTGCTCATTATAACTATCGCTTCATATATCAATTCTATTTTTCTTTCTTTCTTTTCTTTAAATTGATATATGGTCCTGACTTTATTATTCATTTTATATTATATTTATTGATAAATCTGCTGTCTCACCAATAACTCGCCGTATCATATTTTATTGACGATGTATTGTCAAAAGATTAGAATTGATTTTATTTTGTATTCATATATTTCTTTTTTTTTTATTTTTGTTGTGCCGAACTCTCTCTCTCTCTCTCTCTCTCTCTCTCTCTCTCTCTCTCTCTCTCTCTCTCTCTCTCTCGTGTATGATATGATACCTTGACATATGGCATATGATTATATGATTTATACGGCGAAACTTTGTGAATTCGATGTATTTTTGGATACACTATTTTTTTTATTTAGATAACATTAATTCATAACATGAATATTTAATCTTTAATGTTATATTAGTTTAGTGAAACGAACTTATTATTGTGATTTATATGCAAACTCATTATTTAAATTTGAACTTAACTAATAATAGAATTGTTTTAAGTAAAAATTTGATTTTATAACTTATAATTAATTCGAATTATATAATACGCTTTATTTGTATAAGAGGCGCAAAAGATATCCCACGTGAATAGAAATAACAACAATAAACGCAAAATGTGAATAATTTCGACTTTTATGATAAATATATTGGACTATTCCTGGACTTAAGAGGACTGCGAACAGACGGACAGACAAATCCATAAGCTCTCCTTCATCTATATGAAGTGGGCTAAAAACCTCCTATCGGCGTAATAATGATAATAATATAAAACACAACAAATATTAAAGACTAAAAGATTAGGCGTAATAATGCCATTGTTGTCAAGAACTAAATCCATAATAAATTGAAAAGTATTATATTGAATGATAAAAAAGTTTTATGAATTTATTATTATTTTAGTCGCATCTCAACTCTCTTTCATTGATCGATAAAAAAGTTTCTTATATCTCATATATATATATATATATATATATAAAAGCTGCAAAAAATAAAGTAAAATAACATTAATATTCTTTAGGGGCAAATAACTAACTACTTTTTTTATTATTCCAACTCTACTCCTCTTTTTTTTTATCTATCGATGATTATTGCTGTCATGAGCGCACATATGCTCTCGCGAAAACCTGATTAGAATATCGAAATTAAGTGTAGAACACGAACCGCACATACCGTATCCACTTCTTAGTAGTTCACTTCTTTTTTTATGAGTTTTATATATAGATATAGCACTCTATCACTTTTTCAAGAGTTATTTTAGTGTGCATTTTTAAAAGTTAAACGTGTGTGTAAAGTGTTAGCTTTGATGTTAAGTGAACATCTAGACATTAAGACATGCTATGGACAAACACATCACTGACGGAAATGTCTAAATTTCCAGAAGAAGATTCTCTCATTTTTTTTAAAGTGAGCTAAAAATATAAGTGCCATGTAAATCACATGCACTTGAAAGATATAATTTTATTAACATGCAAAAAATTCAAATCTACTTCCAATTAATTAAATCGTATTATTAAATGATTTCAAAATAGAAAGTGACGATCGATTTATATGTAATACAAAAATTTATTTACAATTTTTTAAAACAATTAAACTATACTAAAATAAATAAATTAGAAAAAATAACTGTGGGATAATAAGTTAAATAAATTAAATAAGTTATACGGTGTGCGAAATAGCGAACGATTTCATTTGGACATAATCGTCATCGCTGTGATCGTAGGAACTCGATAGTATGGGTCGCATCACTTCGTAATCATTAATAACCCGCTGGCCATATATCATGCGATTAGAGTTGCGCAGCAATTCTTTCAAGCACTCGGAAATTTCTTGATTTTTCAATTTTAGGCCAATTATCTGCGCACCACAGTTGACACAATTATTATTGATATCCTCGGGTTGTTTTGTTTTGCTAATAATTATTTTTTCAATATCAGACAATGATATCTCTGTATTGTCATTATTATTTATAACGGTATTGTTTTTTGGTGGCACTTCTGGCGGTTTATCAACAATAATTGAAAGTTTATTAAAATTATCATTTATCGTATCAATATCGTCATTTAATACGAGTTCCTCGTAAATATTTTCGATATCTTTATTATCGATATCCGCACTCGAATCTATCGGTTCACTACTATCAGTAATTTCGTGTTGAAAAAAATAGTTCTGCAAACTGTTGTTCGGCGACGAAAACGAACTGTTCAGCACAGTTTCAGGGATTTCTGACGCCGTTCTAAGCGTCCAACAATAGCCATCGCTATTGATTATATCCGAGATTATATTATTATTATTACTACTACTACTACTACTACTACTACCACTTTCATCTAATCTTTCGACTGAATCTACGAAATCATTCGCTTTCAAATTTTTCGCTGAGTGACGCGCTTTTCGACCATTTTCGCTGCTTTTAATTAAATCCCGGTTTCGATTGAATTCCTTAATCAAACGGCTGGCGTTATTGCAGTAAAAGATAATTGGTTCGCTTTCCGTCTCGTTTGACGCGTCGCCCATTTCTAAAATATTATCCGATTGTTTTCGTAGCGTAACCGAAAAAACATGCCACTCGTGCAGTGTTCGCCCCAATTGTGGGTGTATTAGTAGCATCGATTGCCAGTCAATTCGCAAATAGCCGTACGCACCAATTAATCCGATCCTATACGAGTGCTGGTTGTCGATTATTGATACGTAAAAATAACCGTTTCTCGCTATTTATTGCACATTATTATTGTTAGCATTATTTTCTCGTAAAAAAATTTTTATAGCATAAGTCACATATAATTAAACTCACGTCTCGCTAACTCTAAGCGCGGATTTGGTTGCCATAAAATGTTACGCAAAGTTTTCATCCAATTTTGACTTTCTTGCTCGGAATTTGTTGCCAAATAAATAACGGGCAACGAATCGGTTAATAATGCAAATGCGAACCGCTGTGTACTCGATCTATGAAATATGTATAAATTACACGCATATTACACACAAAAATTATTGCTACAGAAATCTCTATGTTTGGGCACACTTTTACCTGCATCTTAAGATAACAGTGTTTTTCGATTTAAATGTTGCGTGAAATATGCTATTAATGCTCTGTTTATGATTGCGGTAAACGTATAAACTAAAAACATTTTTGATACGGTTTTCCGCGCAAATCTCGACCCATTTATTGGCCCAAACTTTCCACAAACTAATGTTTCGCGTATGCGACGGCATCTTTACCAGCATATAGCCATTCTTCACTGTATCGTTCGCAGTTAAACTCACTTTTTTCATTTGTTGTTGTTGTTGTTGTTGTTGTTTGGTGCCCTTTAAACACTGTAGATATCACCCGGTAATAATAAATGTGTGCTTTCACTTACTCTCACTCGAGAATGAATTAATTTGGGAAAAACATAGTTTCGATTCAAATGTATTTAACAATTTTAGATAAATAAAAAAATTATCACACGCTTCGATACTACCCGTGTGATCGCTTGCAATTGCATTGAAATTGATAACCAAATCTATTTATTGTTTAGGCATTTTTGCACTTTTGTAGATTAAATAATGTTGTATCCTTTTTTTAAGTGTAAATAAAACTTTTATGTTTTTTATGTTATGTGCATTTTTTTCATTTGATTCGCATACAAAGTATGGAGTTTTGTCCCGTGAAGTACAGTCACATTGTATTCCTAAATCAAGTGATACTTATTGTTTTTGTAATTTTCTTAATAACACCACTCACATGTGTATACAAATAATTTCTATTGTTTTCTGATAAAACATAATAATTTAAGACACCAAGTGAACTCGTAGTAGTTTGTTATTTTTTTGTACTGGACATTATCAGTACAAAATATATTTAGGCTTATTTAGTTTATTTATGAACGATAATTATCTATTATTATTATTTAAAAAATGTCATAATATCAGTGTAATATTGGTTTGTTTGTTGATTTAAGCCCACTTGAACTAACTTTCTTTATTATCATTCAGACAATAAAAACAATTACCAAACAACTCTAAATCTATTTTTTTAATACATGTGGTTATAAATGATTTTTATATGATTATCGAAATCAGAGTTTTCTCTCTAAACTTATATTGAAAGTATTTTTTTTTTGTTGCAAGATATTGTTTATTTTATTAATTAAAAAACGGTTCGTTGTAAAAATAACTCGAATTCACCAAAAAAAAATAACTGTTATACTAGTAATTTGCAATAACACTCGGTGATTTAATTTACCTCTTTTTTCTTACAATTCTCGCTCAAAACATTTTTATTTGGTCTTGAAAATATTATTTTAGCATTATTAATAATGATAATAATAATGGATTAAAATATAAGCTTTTACTAACGAACATGAATACCATCATATTTTTTTGATTCTATTTATGTTGGCATTAATCTAGAAAAATATTTGTCTACTCTCTATTTATAGTTTTCATATGCGTTTATTAACTAATAAATTTTTAATGTAAAATCTGTAAAAATAATCACTATATGACCTAATAAATAAGAGTGATGTGCTGTACGTATGACGTAAAAGTATAGATTGGTTTTAAAATAACTAACACACGTAACACACAGAATAATCTGCTTTTTACTACGTTCTCGCGTTTATTGCCTTAAAATTGTGTTGAACTCAAACAATGAGAATAGAAAGTAAGAGAAAAACGTGTTTTGCTTTTTTTTCTGGGCTGAAAACTTAATATGTAATTAGATTGTAATCTATAAAAATGTATAACTCAATTAAATATGATGTAAACGCGTAGTAATAATAATAATAAAGGTTTATACACAAATGAGGAACAATAGAGAGTGGGATTGTCCTCAACAAATAACAAAATAATAATAACACACACACATATACGATGTGATAACGATTACATGAATCGGTACGTGTAATGAAAATGTAAGATTATTAGAAAGAATACTAATCAATGAAAATAACTTTCACTCTCTCTCTTTCTCTCACTCTCGCTCTCACTTTCACTCTCTCTTTTTGGCCGTGAATTGAATGCCATATCTCTCTCTCTCTCTTCTCTCGATGCCATTGTAAAAGTTTCGCTATAAATTGAGCGCAACATTCATATATTGACTCTGGTTTTCTCTCTCTCTCTCTCTCTCTCTTTTCTATCAATTTCTATGTCCATTCACGCATCTGCACAGCAATTGCAATACAGCGAGACAAACTAAAACTGAGTGCAAGTTATATTGTAAATATATATAATACAATATATATATATATATGTTGTGAGCTGAATGGCGCACTATTATCAAAAAAGCGCTTCACAATGATAGCTGAAAGTTTCGGTCCAATTGTCTTACTGTCAGTTACTATACTACAGTTTTTTTCTCTCTCTTTCTCTCTCTGTACGTGTCATAATCAAACTAAAAGTTTCGGTCACCGGATAGAGACGTATCATAAAAATCAGAAATGCATATTCATTCGCTGCTCTTTATTGCTTAGACAACTGATTGCTGCGAACGATATAGCGTTTAGCCAAATATTATGGCTAAGATAAAACTATTTATAGTTCATCTACTTTTATATAATTAAAGCGTGGTATATATATATATATATATATATGATGTGTGTGTATGTGTGTGCAGTAACGTTAACTATACTTTGTAACGATTTTTCCCAAATACTAAACATCTAAATATCGTAATAATAGTTTGCGCGAGTAATGTGTGTGTACACTAAGTTATACCCTATTAAATGGGAATGAATGCCAACCATTCTAGTGCTTTATTGAATGCTCTGCAGTTACTTCAAAGACTGATACCATTACAGAGATCGGTGGAGGAGATGGTCCGACCCCCGAAGAAAAGGAGAAACTCCAGCAGTTAGAGCAGGAAAGATTAGATGCGCTGCGAGAGACTGAAGAAACGCGAAAATTGAAGCACCAAAAAATGGAAGAGGAGAGAGAAGGCATGAGACAAGGCATTAGAGATAAGGTATATATATATTTGAGATATATGTTATTTGTATTTATTTTATAACTAACGTCATATATACTGTATATAATGTTTATCTTTATATTTTTAAAATCGATACCAAAAATTGCTCGCTCTCTCAATCAGAGAGTGATATTATTGATTGGTCTTTCGCTCTATCATTGTTTTTTTTTGTTGTTCTTCTCTTTTTTTGTGTTATCTCTCAAGAAATAACCAGATTTAATGCCTTTTGCGCAATTTATTAAACTGACAGTATTTTTTTATATAATTTAATGCCCTTTTATTTCTTTTTATTCCTTCCTCCGTTTTATTTTCTTTACACAGTACAGAGAAAGTCTTAATATTGTCAGTTTTTGTCACATTTTGTTTCGTTTCACTCTCACTCGCACTCTCGCTCTCGTATTTGCTTTCTTACCTCTCCTTCTCGTATCTCTCTTTATCTTATTAGTACGGGATTAAGAAAAAAGAGGAGAAAGAGGCCGAATTGAAGAAACAACAAGACCTGAAATTAGGCACTGGTACTGATAGCGGATTAAATCGAAAGAAGAAGACACCTGAAGAGATTGCGGCAGAACAGGCTGCTGCGGATCAGGACGAGTTCACGAGTGAGCATTAATCCTAATTAATTATATGTCACACACTTATGCAGAGAATGGCTTCTTCGCTTAACCGAATCGAATGCCGCCGCGTTTTCGCTGCTGCTATTCACTTTCCCTATTGTTTTTTTTGTGTGTGCAAAACTCTTTTTTTTTGTGCGTTGTTCTCCGCCAGTAATAATAATAGTAGTAATAATAACGGATTTCTTTGCAGCTTAAAGCTGTCATGTTTTCCGATGCAATTAATGTGTGTTTGCGATTGCCAGTGCAGCACAGCTTTCTGTGTCAACTTTATTTATAGTATTATTCGTGTGTGTGTGTGTGTGTGTGTGTTATTCATTAGTTATTCGTAGTAAGTTTTAGCTAACGAGTAAAATAATTCTTTTGAGTTGAGTTACAGTTGTTTGGAAACAATTTAATCTTTTAAGATTTTTTTTATATCGAAAAACTTTTTTTTTTTGCTTATAATTTTGTTAGAATTTAAAACTTTTTCTAGTGCTGCTGCGAATTAGTTTAGTTTATTTTATTTTTGCTGTAAGCGGTAATTTCTTTCTTTTTTTTTGCCGTTAATAATTAATTATTTAATATTTTGCCGCAGAATTCAAAAACACCATCGAAACACAGGTGAATGAAATCAAAGGACAAATTGAAGGAAAATGTTGTTTACAATAAGTGGAGGGGAAAAAATCCGATAAATAAAATTGTTTTTTTTTTCTTTTAAAAAAATGTAAATACTGTCAAAGCAAAAAAACTACTACTACTACTACTACTACTACTACTACTACTACTACTACTATTATCCAATAAAGAAGTTCTTCAAGTGCGGGTATTTCAAAAAAAAATTGATGAAAACAAAACAAAACAAAATGGTTACTGATTTATATTTGGAATATAGATTGTTTCTTCTCTCGTTAAGTACTAATACTGAATTTATTAAAATGATTTGATGCAAAGTTAAAGTTATACATGTTATGAGTAGCGTACGCATACAAAACAAATAACGTCGCATTCTTTCTAATTTATTAATTTATTACTCTCTCTCTCTGCTTCTTCACACACTTCTGTATAAGAAAATGCTACAAATATTTTTTATTTTATTAGATTTTGACTTGACTTCAATATTCTAATAGTTTTTAGATCAAAAGATGATAATAAATATTAATAGATATATTATATTAAAGTGGAATATCGTACATCAAAATATTAATCCATTAAAAAAATAACTGTAAAATATATTTACACTTTTTTTCGGTTTTTTTTAAAAAATAAAAATATTTTATAGAAATATTAGAAGTAATAATGAAAAAAACGAAAAACTATTAAATTACCAAAACATTAAGCAAAGTTTTTCCAAATCTCAAAACTATAGATAAGTTTATAATTAAACAAAAAGCTAATCTAATTTTCTTTGATTTATTAAGAAAAAAAAATTTTTTTAAATAAATATTTAGATAAATTTATAGTAATTTTGCTTAAAAACGTAAAAATAAAATGATGGGCACAAAAAAATTGTGCTCTATTATGTAAATAATAATTTATGAGTTTTTCAAATGAAAAAAAATTGAAGTGAAAATATATTAAATAATACCAAAAAAAAAATTGTCGAAAGTTTTAGATAAAGCAAGCTAAACAAACAAACACTTAATTTGCTAACAATTATTAACTGTAAGTAATTCTTCATTTTTGTTTCATGTGTCGGAAATATTAAAACCAATTTGAAGAAAAAAAAACATAATGTAAATTAGTTTTTAAAATTTCACTCATTAGAAAATTGTTTATATATATATATTATAAATATAAATATATATAAAAAAATTGATAAAATATAAATAATAATTATTAATTATTAATAAATAATAATATGTAAGGGAGCGTAACAAAATAAAACATAATTTGTATACTCTTCCGCAAACAGGTAGACCATACAACGAATGTGTGTAGTTTTTACTTTTACCAGATCACCAGAAACGTTTTTTCGATATATACATATATAAATATTTAAAATATTTTTTGAGTAGCAATATTTAAAAAAGAAAATTTCTCTTTTATTATATTTGGGTAGAAAATTATTATTATTACGTGTGTTTAGTTGTAGGTATAATTTTTGATTTATGATTAAACCTCCCTTTTTTCAAAATAATAAATCACGTGTTAAATAACAATGTTCAATAAAAATTCAATTAAACTATTAAACGCTATATTTAATCTAATAGAAAAAAAAACACTGTTATTATTATTATTATTCAAACATTATATTACTATTCCCCGCAAAAGTACGCTTACCTAACGATAGATTAGTGATGGGAATAAGCTCAAAAATGGTGAGCTTCCGCTTCAGCTTGTCAAGCTCAAGCTCAATAAACGCCGAGCTTCGAGCTTGAGCTTTAAGCTCCGAGAATCGAAAAAATCGAGCTTCTAGCTCAGCTCAGCTTAAGCTAGCTTAAGCTCAAGCTGAGCTTTTTCCCATCACTACGATAGATAGTAAGTAAACCTATTTGTTTTGCTTTAATCTAAACATTTAAAAATCGTTTATAGTAGCGATTACCCCAAACTTAGTTTTTCATGGGATTATGAAAAACGATTTTTTTTCATTTCATTTATTTTCACTGTTGTTTGCGCTTGGAATAGTAAAATCTTGTTTGCTATTAATCTCTTTCTCTTAATCTCGTATATATTGAAACGTAACTGTTTTTCTCTCTGTAATTAAATAACTATTAAATGTATAGAAAACTTAACAAATATTGTTAAACATTACAAAAAACAAAACAAGTGTTAATGTTCAATGAAATGATAATGTACTTAATTCTCGCGTAAGCAAAAAAAATTGATAACTAGTTTTTAGTACATAATTTATATATATATATATATATATATTGAATTATGTGATCTCTCCACAAATTAATCGATAAAATTATTCGCTCATTTTTAGTCATTCATACAGTACATCACACACACAACATTTTGACTTTCATATATAACTAATTTTGTTTTTCTAACTGTAATATAGTTTATTATAAATTCACTAGGATTTTGTTAGAAATTTAATTATTATTAATTCAATATTAATTCATTATTAACGCATATACATTTTAACATAATTCTCTTTTGTTAAATTAATTGTTATCTCTATTATTATTATCTGTTCCCTCAAACTGGTCCTCGAACTCCTATTGGTCCCGAACCAAACAATTTTCTCTCATATAATTCTCATTTAGCTTTGAATTAGTAATGATTTAAAAAAAATACAACAACAACAACAACAAACAAACAATTTTCTCTATAGTGTCTTGAGTGTGATTGACAATAAACAATTAAATTAGCCAATTAAATACATTATTGCCATATAAATATAAAATTAAAGATAATAATTAATTAATAATAATTGAAGTGCCCGAGATTTAAATTATGAATTTAACAATAAAAACAAAATGTTTGTAAATAAACTTTAAAAAAGAAATGTTATTTAACGAAGTATTAAATTGAAACTTATTCTCATTTAAACGATGTTTCGATGAAAAATCATAAAAATGATTGCAGCAGCAGTTATGCAAAGTTTCGTAACTAAGTTAAGCTTCTATCTCTGATGTCTATTTGGAACTAATTTATCAGTAGAGACGTCAAATTCAGGACTAAAAAGCGAGCATTTTCAGGAAGGATTCAGGAATGAAGTTCAAAATTCAGGATTATTCAGGAAAATGATAATATTTATTTATTAATTTATATAAAATTGTATTTCTTATCAATTATTTTTCAAAATTGTTTAATGATCTTTTATTAGTAGTTTTTGGTTCACTATTAAAAAAATCAGTATCATTTTTCAATATATTTTTAATTTTTTAAAGAAGAACATCAGTTATTTAGAAATTTTAACTATACTTTTTTTTCTAAATTAACAAAAAATTAGGCTAACTTTCAAAATTACCGCAAAATTTTAAACTAAAACTGAACATTTCTATGTCTTTCAGGACATTCAGGAAATTCAGGATTTTCCTTATTTTCAGGAGTTATTACTAAAATTCAGGATTTCAGGAACAATAAATAGGTCTTAAAATGCTTGTCTTGTCATGATTCGTACGCATGTGCTTTTGTTTCGGACTTATCTTTGTCCACAACGAAAAAGGATTTTCCTGAATTTGACGTCTCTATTTATCAGTAAAAAGAATGGATAAAATTTGCTGATAGAGAACTGAAGTTGTTTTAATATATAATAGTAGCATATTTACAATGTATTTAAACAAGTTTACTGTACATTGTAACCATATTTACATAGAGGGGGTCTTTAGCCCAGGTCTGTGCTGCCTAGAAAATCTAGAAAAACTTGATCCTACACTCCACGAAAAATCTGGATTTGAAAATTCTCGTTAAAATCCAATGAGTTTTTGAGACTCCTATAATTTTTGATTGGACGAGATTTAACCAGCTACTAGAATTTTGAGTTTCTAGGTGACCCCACCCTAGAAGTTTGCAGCTTTTGTAAATATTATTGTAACAATATTTTCAGTTTTTCGTAAGCTTTAAAATACTTGTGTAGCGATTTATTGTATGATTTTAAAAAAAATATCAAAACAAAGAATACCGTGCAAAACACGGGCCCTAAACCTAGTAAATCGAACTATAAAAATAACGGTTACAGTAATGTTAAATTAATATTGTTTTTTTTATTAAATCTTTTATAATTAGATTCTACTGTAGTTTAGTTTACTTGACAGTGCGCCAGAATAAAACTCTATAAGCATATCTCTGCTGGGTATTCGAATCACCAGGTATTTTGTGGATTTCGACGCGTAAAATCGCTAAGCAGAGCCTGGTTTCGGGTCCAATATAAACGCATTCACATAAAACCACCCTTTCGGTAATATTCTCTTGTCGAGTACCACCAAAAGTGAGGTGAAAAAATATTCCGGCATGCGATGACATGTTATTTCCTTCCAATGTCATCCACGGAAACATTTCCTATGGATTCGTTACATTTGGAAATTGTAAATAAACAAAATCCTAAATGAAATTAATTTGCTTTAATTAGTTTTAAAATTTGTTTCTTGAAAAGCTGATCTAATTTTTGTTCCATAAGAAAAAATTTGTGTGAATGACTTATGACAGTCTCGTGCAAACTTAACACCAAACTTTTGGAATATGTTTTTATTTGGCAGTAGTTTTATTTTCGCATATAACTATATATATATATATATATACTTTATATATTTTTTCGTTTACAACTGGTGTCTAACACCAAACCGAATCCGGATCGGAACACAGATATGTTAGACTTTCCGGATAACCTTCAGCCCCAGTTGTAGTGAAATGTTAAATTCAATCCATTCACTACGCAATTGTGTTTTACTGTCTGTCTTAAACACTTTTTGCTCCGATCAACGCATGTAATACACAATATTTGATTACAGAAGTACTGTACAGTAGTATTGAATATAAACGTTACGAGAAATTCTGCTCATCTGGCGTACTAATTGTTTGAATCAATTGATGGTTTGCCTTACACTGTTTTAATCGCTATTTTGTTTTTTTTGTTGTTGTTGTTGAAAACTTTGAATATGAGCCTCTCAATTACCGCATTGTTTATCTCCTATTAATAAAACGTGCACTTTCTTTGGTTTAACTGCTTATTTAAATATCTTCTTTAACAAATTATGTGTAACAGATTACTTACCGCATTATAGTAATACTGTAAAATTAGGTAACTCACTCGCTAACCATAATTTGATCATTTTATTTCAGTGATAAACACTTTTATGAATTGTTTTGATTTCCTACTTAAATAATATAATAATTTTCACTCATTTTTTTTATAGACAATCTATAATAGATTGTCTATTTTGCTAATTTTAACGCCTTTTGGATTAATTTTCACCAACACTTTGAAAGGTTAAAATTTCTAAAATAAGCTCTTTTGCAGTAAAATGTTGCTCTTATTTATAATGCAATGAATGGTAAGTAGTGATGATGGTTTTGAGCCTCTGAACCTCTGGAGCCTGAACCTGAATCCGAACCTCAGGCTCGGACTCGGGTTTATTTTCTAAATTTCGAAAGAGGTTCGGGTTCGAGGTTTTAACATCTGAGA
>JAQIVF010000920.1:0-16941 GCA_034698365.1 Steganacarus magnus
TTAATATCTGTATGACGTTTGTACGTGTCTCGCGAAAGCGCGATACGTTTCAAACTTTTGCAACAATCAATCAAAACCAAATTCATAGATACACAACATTGTCTGTAAAGATATTTCTGAATTTTTTTCTAGTGAGGCGTTCAAAACGCAATGCATTTAAGAGAATATTTTTTCCCATTTTCGCCAAAATCACAAAAAACTCAAATGGATTTAAAACGACAATTTTTCACTTTTTAAAATTCAAGTTTCGGTGTTTTAGGTGAGTAAGCCCTGAATTCAGATTTTAAACTTAAACTCAACGAATGTTTACAGATAGCTTAACTGAAATTTCCTAATAATCACACAAACCATTAACGATATACCAATATATCTAACTTTATTAATATTAATTTATTATTACTAATCTCTCTCCAAAAATTAGCAATAATTTAATTGATTGATTTGCGATGATTTGATTGCGAAATAATTAATATAAACACAAATTTATAATTAAAATTTCAAGTTTTTATTTAAAATAAAGACAAAAACATTTTATATTTTAACTTTTATGAATGATTGATCGATTGATTGCTCAATGAATTTCAAATATATATTTCAAGTATGATTATAATGAAAATTACAATTGTATTTTGTGTTTCTTTTAATGTCATGTTTTAGTCAAATGTATTTTTTTTATTATTACATAAAAAGCACGAACAAAAAAATTAATAATAATAAACGAAAATATTATGAAAAATAACGAATCATATAATAAATTGTTTTTGTTTTTTGTTTTATTACACACAGTTGTGTTGCGCTTTCAATCTCAGTTTCAATTTCGTTGCGTTAATCTCAGATAAAAAACATATTATTTCACTACAAAGTCTTTTTAGGTTATATGTCATAAAAAGTCAATGTATAGTCAAGTCTCTCTACTCTTATGTTAACAGAATTACAAATAAAAACACAAATTAAATTAAAATCTAACACAAAACAAAATAAATAATGTAAATTCAAAACCTAAAAAAACTACATCCCAGTCATATAATATCAGTTAAAGCACTTAATAAATCAATTATTATTTTCTTAAACACACAAACTTATAGCCAAACTAACACATAAGAAATTTTTTTGTCAAGATTTACTCTCTGAGGTCAATTTTGAGATCAATTTATAAAAATCTTTTCAACAAATTCAACCGCAAAAACACGAGTTATTACTGTGATTGATATCTCTCTCACAAACACACACTGTATTGTACAATAAGATAAAAAAAACATTATAATATATAATGTAATGCCAACTTAATTATCTAATAGATTTTTGTTTTTTTTTGCTTTAAATATGAATAATTATTTTAGTATCTTTTTGTTTTCGTTTGCAAAAAAAATTGTATCTAATATTTTTTGTTTAGCAATGATTGAATTAAGGCGTGAATTTTGAGCGACGGACCCACTTTCATGAACGTAAGTGCCATCAAGTCTTCGCGAGTCAGCGATAAAAACTTTTGTCCGTCAATTCTCTATAAAGTGTTAAAAACAAAAAAGTTTAGAAAAAATATAATAAATCATTTAATTAATGAATGAATTACTTTATTGATGAAAGCGTCGCAATAAGTGGAGCAATCGTTAGACTTGAGAAAGTGCGCCACTTCTTGATGGCTCCATAGTCTCGGATCGACTCCCAGTTCGTTACACTCGTGCGACGTCTTGATGATTGGCGACGGTTTGATAATGACAGCGCTATTGGACGTAACGGATAGCGATGAAGACGATGATACGGTCTCGTCTTGGCATGATATCCATTCAGAGGTATATGAGGAGGAGGTGTTGTCGTCGAGCGTGTCTTTGCCCGTAATGCTCGGTGACGTACGCTTCTTGCCTATAATGCACATCAGCGGTACTGTGTTAGCATCATATTCATCTTTATATTTATCTTTAATTCATTTTAAACAAATAATTAGTTAAAATTGTACAAAAAAATTAGTAACTTAATAAGTGCTAAAATATGAAATTATGACTAAGGTTTTCACTATAAAATTAAAATAAAACAATCATTTGGGTTATGTTAAAAATAATATGACCGAGCAATGAATTAAAACCAAGTTTAATTCTACTAAGTATTCTACTTATTATTTAAGTCCGCTGTTAACTGTTGAACAGACATATGTTATGATCAAATAAATAAGCACGACTTTATTCGAGAAAGTGAGTTAAAAATATAACATAAAATTTTTGAATATATTAAGAAAAATGGTTTCGTCACACTAAAAATTTACATCAAATTGGAAAATAATTTTCTGAAAAACACAAAAATACGTTTTATTGTAAGAAAAGGCAAGTTTATATTTTAAATTATCCTCTAATTACTGTAAGTATGCAATGTTTAAGGTTTTTTGAAATTGTCTTATCATGTAATTTACAGTAATATAAATTGTCTAATAATATTTGCTAAGTTTAACAGATAACCAAACTGTACGTTAAGTGATTTGCAATTAATAACTTATAGAAACTATTTAAAAAAATATATTTAAATTAAAAATTATAATTTATCCTTGAAATATGAAGAGTAACTTTATATATGGTTATTATATAGGATAAGTGCTTACATACTGTGATAAGCTTATAACGTCATAGAGTTTAATAATATCGTAAGCTTATTTACTTCTAAATAATGAATAGAATATGGCATTGGAAAACTTTAAAAGCTAATATTTTTTTGCGTAAGATGCGTCAGAATTATTTATAATTCACAAAAAATGAAAACATTTATCCGGAAAACGACTTAAATTAGCATAAAATCTTGAAAATGAAATTATCTTAATTTTTTAATTTTTTATTTGCATTAATTATTTTAACAATAATAAAATTTAAGTTAATATTTGACGCACAATTAGCGCGTTCTTGCGTTAAGGCGTAACTTTAACACAGACCCTTCAAAATTCGTATAACACTGAACGCAATACTGTTTTATTACAGTTTACACGCCTAGAGCTTAAACTTAATTGTTAAATACGGTACAACTTCCGAAATAAGTGAATCAATAAAATAGGAACAAAAAATTCCAGAACCAAAGAAAATTTTTAACTAATAATTAGTTACATAGAATCTAACTTTATGTAATATAATGTAAGTTTGTGGCAAATACCGGTTAAACATATAGACTCACGTCTTTGTGTGCGTCCTCTGTATATATTCCTTCTTCGCTTCGAGTTATCATTAGGCGTGACGTTCTGCAAACCATCCGAATCCTCCTCTTTTGGCGGCTCTAACGTATAATTAACGAGTTGACACCAACCGATCGGAAATAATTCGGGCGATTCGCAGTCACACCACTGGTCGTAACTCTCGTCCCAACCGACAAAATGCACGCGAAGCAGTCTTCCCACCACTTTAGTGATAGCGGCCACGCATATGAGCCGCGGTTCCATCAAATCGACCGCTTCCACGCACATTCCCTCTTTGAATCCGTGCTTAGGAATGTCTTTTTTGAATAGTGGTACCGGCGCTGCGCTCGATTTGGTCTCTTTGAGATACTGAAACCAAGTGAATTCGCGAGTATAGCCTATAATGTTGTGAACAATCAACATTTCAAATAAATTTGGTTTCTGTTTAAAATATTAACTTAATTAATTAATTAACCTCTTGGTGGAGTCAGTTGTAAATTATTAAGTGAACAGAAGCCAACAGGAAAAATGCAGGGCGATGTTGCGTGATAGCAGAACCAATCGGAACCATTGGGAGACATCATGCCATCGATGCCGATCATTAAGTAATTATTACGTAAAACTTTCGTAACTGTTGCCACACAAATGGTCGCCAAATTTAATGGATCGATTGCTTCCAATTTCATACCTGTGACACGAGGAACAAAAAATATAGACAACCTTTTTTACAAGCAAGCAAATAATGTTTAGTAATACAATACCTTCTTTGAAACGCAACTCAGTATTAATAGATGGTGGAAGAGAGAACAGATTCCAAGTTGCGTCGTCTTCGGCGAACTGTTTTGTCAATGTCTTCTGAAGCGAAGACTTGGCGTACTCAGGAGTGGCGCGCAGTTCGTGGCCCACAACTTGCGCCCATCCAACAGGATGTATGAGATTAGACTTTTGATGGCACCAAAATCCTGAGTCATTCTCGTCAGCGCCTTCATAACTGACATGAAGTCTACCACCGACTATACTGTCAATAGTGGCCACACGAACCGCTGATATTCTATTCTTATCGACCACTTCCAGCTTCATATTTAACTTAAACCTTGACTTTAGACTCTCTTTCACCTGTTCGGCGAAATTTTCTGGCAGTGTTCGTGACCCTGTAAGCCGTTTAACGAGATATCCCTTCCAATCCGCGCACTTTTCTTCAATCGTTTTCGGAGGAATGAGTGCCTTTCCCTGCGATGCGCACCAACCGACTGGATGTACTTGTGTGGTACATATATTGATCCAAAAATCGTGACTCGAATCCGCGCCAAAGCCTTCGTAACGCAATTGAACCATATATCCTAATAAAACATTCACTCAAAATTGTTAATCCAATCCATTTCGATACTCATTTAAGCATTACTTACCAGCAATCTTTACAACACTAGCGATCCAGTGATAGTCTTGATTAGCCTTTGTGGCGGTAAAGTCGCGATTTTTCACCTCAACCTTCAGACCGATAGTGACCAACGAATCCCAAGTGTCGCTCAGCGGTGAGTGTTGGAACGAACTGACGGGCACTCCCTTCGAGTTCGGATTATTCAGTATCGACAGCCAATCAAACGAGTATATTTTATTCGCCGTGTTTTTTGGCGACTTTTTGCCCGAAAACAGCGATGATTGCACTTTAATTGGCTGCGGTTTTTTCTTAATCTGCACGTTATTATTGCCGATGGGAGCCACAAGTGGAGTGGACGTCACTATTGGTTGTGGTGTCACAGCATTTTGCTGCTTCGATATTATCTTGGGCTTCGTGTTGGGAAGCGTTACGATCTTGAATAGCGGTGTTTGCGGTTGAACTGGCGGTAAACCGCGCACACAATTCGCTGAACAGAATTGCTTTCCTTTGCCATAGAATGTGTCTTTGACGCCAACATTACCGCAACGAATGCAGACACCCATTCCTAACCATAAATAATAACAAAATAATTAAGTAATGATCGTGTATTAATAGTGTCATACCATCGTTGGAAATGGGAACGCGTGACATAATCCTATTCTTCTGGAGTGACGCCATGTTTGATGAATTGCTTGTTTTACTCATATTATTACTGTTATTGTTTGCGTCGCTATTATTAATGTTGAGATTATTATTATTATTATTACTATTATTGGATAATTTTTGCGCTAAACTATTGGATGACGTGATTATCGGTGACATGAACGCTGAGCCGCTTCTTTGCAGCGAACAATCCATTGACGAGCGAATGGCGGACGAAGAAGATGTGTCGCTCATAACGTCTGCGTCCACGTTGTTATTAATATCTTCGTCAAACTCTTCGTCCATTATTTAATAATAATGTGTAGTTTTTTAGTTCACACATCAAATAAAAACCGTTTCTTCTGTTTATATTTCGATTAATAATACTGTGAATCGAAATCTATTTTTATATCAATTTGTAAATAACTGTCTTTTTTGTCACATTTTTTTTGGTTATTATTTTTTTTAATGATTAATAATAGAGAAAAGTTTTTGCGGAAAAAAAACGATCAGTTTTTCAAATCACATAACGTTTCACAGCAAACAAAAGAAATGTAGAAAAATATAAGCATATAATATGCGAAGAAAAATATTTTTGTCGGAAAAAGAGAAACAAAAAAATATGTAAACAGTTTTTATCTGTTGATACAATCTTGTATGATATTCAATAAACATTTCTATAATAATTGTGATTAAACTGTACCGTACAGTTCACTACACTATAGTGTATATACTGCTATGCTTTACTGTTCGCTCTATTAGTTATTATCAATATTACTGTAAGTTATGTTCTGTTACAGTAAAACCCAATTCAACTATATTTTATATTTTTTCTATTAAAAATGTATTTTTGATTTTAAATCTTTTGTTTTTTATGCAATAATAATGGTTTAGTGCACACACACACACACGTGTCAACATATTTAATGATATATTTTTAAAAAAATTTTTAGATATAATTAATGTGCAGATAATTAGTTTAAAATCCCTTAATATTGTGTTCATAACGTGAGCGATATTTGTTTGTTTGTTTTAATTAATATTTAAATCACATTCTCTATTCACTTAATTATACAAATAAAATAGCACTAAATTAACTAAATATCGATTAAATGTAAATGTTTTTTCATTATATTGTTTTAATTTTATTAATTTATTAGTAAAACTAATAGTTTATATTTATAAAAATCAAATTCAAACATTAAACTAATAAAACACAGTTAAAAACCGATCGAATTATTGTTACCATTTATAGCATAAAACTCTATGGAAACGCATGAAACAAAAAAGTAACAAAACTATTGATTTGCATGTCACAAACAAACAAACAAACGAACGAAAAAAGTTTTGAAAAAAATTCGTACAAATAATAATAATTTCGAACAAAACATTGAAACAATGAGTTTAAACGCATTTCCGATCGAAATAATCGAGAAGATTGTGTACCACTTGGACGGCGCGTCATTCGCGCGATACGCGCGCGTGTGTGACATGTGGTGCAGCGCCAAACGCAATGTGGAACGCAATGAACGCGTTTGGCTGAAGTGCTGTCGACTGGAGATGGAGACCGATGTGTGTCGTCAACTCAGCGCACAACACTGCGAAGATGTGTCGCAACTGTCGGAAGAGCGGTGTCGCGCCATATACGCGCGCTGGTGGTCTGCCAAACAGGTCGGTCGATGGCCGCTCAACCAATTCAGTTTCAACACCAATGTGTTCAAAGATAATGATTACGATTACGAGAATATTCGCGTCATTCAACTCACCGGTAATTCGCTTATCATTACTTATCGATTTTTATTTAAAACTTAATTTACATTAACTTAAGAAAACTTAAGAATTACTGTTTAAAATGATCATTACTTAAGATATGGTGAATGAATGTTTAGCAGTGATATATACTTAGTTTTCCTCCTCTGAATCCTTGCCATTCGCTTATAATATCGTAAAGCGCTTCACCGGGACATGAAGTGCCTGTCAATTAACGGTGATTTAGTAAATTTAATTAAGAATTAAACATTTTGTGATTACATCGCGCATCTCTGTGTCCATGAAGTTTGTAATGATAGCTTAAATATCCCTTTTCTACGCCGCATGAGATTAAATACTTGGCCGCGTTTATCATATCGTCGTTGGGTTCTTCGACGTCAAACTCGCCAATAAATGCGATTCCAATGGACCAACTGTTCCAACCGAGTGTATGCGATCCCTCTCTGGTCCATCCCCTGCCCTCGTAAACCAGACCATCGCCGCCTATTAAGAAGTTGTAACCGATGTCCGGCCAGTGTTTATTGTTTTGGTGATAGCTTTGAATACTCCGCACGCGTCTCATGCAAGCGTCGGACGAATAGCAGGACTCGCCGTCATTGGTGTGGTGTATGAATATGTGTTCGATGTTTCGGTATAAGTTTGATATGAATTTGATTGGACGATGCGCTCCCCATTCGGTTCGAGTGATGATTTCGTTTCGCGAACATCCTTTCACTATGTTATTATTATTCTCTATAATATTAAGTGTTAGATAATTTTTTAAATGATTGAAAGTAAATTTACCGCTAACTTCACACTTGTCATAACCAAAGCAGCATATATTAGGATACGGACATATATTCTCGATGGTCGCTCCGCTGCAACATTGCTCGCTGTCCATACACGTGCCTTTCACACCAGTTTTCGAGTCTTTATAATCATCGCAATATTTTTGGCTCAAAACTTTTTCGATTACCAGTAAAATGAGAATTGGCTTTGAAATACTAAAATGTTGCTTCATTTTGTGAGAAAAAAGTTTCGCATATTATTAATTGTAATGATTTTGGATTTTATTATAAATTTATAAGTTTTGTGTTTCGAATTTTATTGATCAATTTTTTTAACAACAAAACATTTTTCTAGACCAGGAAATAACACAGTAATCATAAATTAAATAATAAACCGTTGCCGCGATATTTCATTGAAGTCAGTTTATTTCAATGAAACATTCGCACCATTGAAACATTTTTTTGTTTGCTTTAGAGGTTTTATTAAGTTAATAATAAAATTGGGTTATTTATTTTGATCGTAATAAAAATACTATGATAAATAACTTTTTATGAAAAATATTTATTTAAGTTAGAAAATCGTATATACCGGTATCTGTTTGTTTAGGTACACTTCTAATAGCTGGTCATCGTTCTGGTCGTGTTTCTATCATCGATTACTATAACGATATCGTACTTCACTGTATTCAACACTCGGAACCAATCACTGGTCTGGCACTGATCGATCTGCTTGGCTATGGCTACTATTCTGTAAATAAAAATTACAGGCAATTATCGAAATGCTATTCGTCGTACAGCGCTCATCACCACTGTGTTTCGATAAGCAAAGATAATCGCATAAAAATATTCCCTATTCGTCGCAGTGGCGCTCGCGATGACGAACAACACGAGCTATCGGTGTTCGAGATCAACACAGTTAACCGAACATTCGTTAATGTGAGCGTTTGTGGTGATATTCTCGCAGTTTCAGCGCAAGACATGGTTGACATCAGCTTTTTTCGTTTGTCACTTCACACTGCCGGACAGTTGCGCGAACACGAACCTCTTAAGGTCGAGCTGTTGAGAACCATTGCGTGTCGCGAAGTGGTCACTATAACTAATAATTGGTTGGGACTTTTTACGTTTTCTGATTTTAAGGTAAAATGAGGATTTCTAATTTTTTTGTGATTATTTTTTGTGTTATTTTATGGTATATTATTATTTTTCTTTCTTTCACAGCTGAAATGTTTGTGCAATCAAACGCTCAAAATTGGGAGCTTAGACATGAAGAATAATGATATGATCAGTGTTAGGGATATTAGTAAAGATAAATTTTGCCGATTTAAATGGGACGCGATAACCGATTTAAACGATGACATTGAATTTCATTTCAAAAATATTGAATCGAGTTCATTGCTGAAGGGTTTTGCTTTCCGTGACGGCATATTCATTATGATTTCCAGTAAATAAAAATTCCTAAAATTTTTGTAGTTTTGCAAAAAAAATAATCACATAAATTTTGTAAACTTTAGGACATCACGAAGTGTTCTACACGTGTAACGGACAAACTATCCATAGCTTACCACTACACGATCGATTAGAGACATACGACTACGTTCTCTGCATTTCATTGTTTGGCGGTTTGATCGCGTGCGGCACTAATAAAGGCTATGTTTATGTCTACGAATGTCCGAATTCAAAACGATTGACTGTTATCAGTCATTATAAGCCATTGTTTTGGAAACGCGTGGCAAACGAGTCAATTGTGCAAATAACCATTAGCTGTGATGACATCAATCCAATAGTTGCCGCCGCAACCAAAAAGAATGTTTTTGTATTTAAATGGACACCTGATTCCAATGAAACGCCGCAACAATTAGTGTCGCTTAAGAATGGTGTCGACAATATTAGTTTGTCCGGAGATTCCGGTTTCGACAATATTAGTGTTTCCACTGATAGCTTAATTGATTAATTGTGTCATTTCTTTACACGTCTTTTTTGTACTTAATTTTCTTTTGTTTTTAAATTACATTTTTTTTAATTACCGGTTAATAAAATCAAATATTGATTCGAACTTTTTCTATAAAAGTTTTTTTTTGTTAATTGTTGTAAATACGCATTCTTTTTAATAACGAAATAAAATCGATAATTCAAACAAAAAACAAAGAAAAAATGTAATCGATTTCAGTTTGTTGTTGTAGTACTAGAGACTAGAAAATATAGAATTTAGTTATGGTAACGAAAATGGTGGAGAAAACTTTAATTTAACAAAATATTTCATCAAATCGTTGCTAAAAATTGTTCGATTGTATTAAAAAAATGAGTTTAAAGGTAAATTAACAAACATTACAATTTTAAACTACACTATGATAGTTAAAATCAATTCATAAATTAATCATAACTTTAACCTATAGACCTATTGAGTGATGTGTGCGACGTTATGACTGTTACATACGGTATAACAAGCAAGTAAAAATGAATGAATATAATAAAAACATCGGTTTATGCAATCGGATCAGTAGTAACGGTAGGTTTTCTAATAATAATGTTATATTTATGCAAATTATTGAAGCATTATTACAAAATAATAGCAAACAATTGCATTGCAGAAACCTGTAACAGAATCTACAGTTATAGTGCCTTGTAAAGTACAGTAGAAGTAAATTGCAGTGTAGTTTGCGTGTTAAGACCTAGTTTTGCAGTATTATAGTACAGGTATAACTGTGTACTTAGAAGGTACTTCTGTGTCTTATCTTAAATGATGCAATAATCGTGAATCAGCATAAAATCGCATAAAGCAATTGTTAAGAAATCTTTGTTTAACTAAGAAATTTATAGTACAATAATTTATAATTTAGTGATAAAAACCACTTTACTTTTCTAGAAATAAATATTTACAGTAAAACTTTTTCTTTTTCGGTGCGTTAGAGCGCAGCACACAAACCATTATTGTGAAAAGTTTTAAAAATAAACCTGTTTTATTTCTTATTAAGACGAGAGGAAAATGTTATGCAATGGTTTTTTACAGTGAAAAGAGTTTTCGTTCAAACATATAATACTGCAGTACTTTAATAATATATATATTACTATTTTATCACTCATTTCCTATTTAAGTGTCATTTAGAGTGTGTTTTAGAAAACTGAATGATATAACAGTTATTGGCGATTATTTGCAATAAATTTTTATATCGTTTTTCTCTGATTTTGCAATTTCATTGTATATTTTATTTTTATATTATTTTTTAAAAATTTTTTAATTCATCGCATTTAAGCAATTTTTATTTGAAAAAAAAAGTAAACAAAGTTTTTTTCTTCAAAAATGATGGGCTCGTGTCACACAAACGCAAATGTAGTACAAGTGCATCCAATCGCGAATAGCAATAATACTAATAATAATAATATCAGTGATAATAATAATATTGACGAGTCTTCGCCGTGCGATGTCATCAAACTATTGAGAGAAACGCTTGATTACCACAAAGGAGATCATCACACGTTTTTCGTGTTCGGAGCGTCGGTATGTTATGTGTGTCTCTCGTATTAACACAGAGAGGGGGAAGTGCTCTGCACATCACTGATCACCCCTTAGACTTGAGGGAAAACTTGACCCCAGAGTCTCAAAAAAATTTTGAAATTTTATATAATAGACCCCTTCTATAGTGGTTTAGAGCTATGTGTGACTAAATGATGTTCTGTGTTAATGATGATCTGATATAGAGTTTAGGTTTTTGACTACAGTTTGGAAAATGAGTAAAACAATGCGAAAAATATCAAACTATTAGTGATTGCATAACAAATAACTCGTTTTCCACAGTTTAGTATTGATCTAAACTCTGATCCGATAATATGTGTGCACTTATTATTATTATTATTTCTTTTGACAATGAAAAGGGAGATTTGGCAAAGAAGAAAATCTATCCAACACTATGGTAATGTGTTTTATCTATTTATTTATTTATTTAATTAATTAACGGCGACATAAATTAAGTTAACAATAATAATATATAATAATTAAAATAATAATCAGTGCGTAAAAGTTAAGGCAATTTTTTCAATACACTGCAAATAACTTCAATGACATTTTATTGAGGGGTTTTTTTTTGTCTTATCTTTGTGTGTTATTGTGTCGAAATCGCTTGTCGATCAATACTTATGAATAGAAATACTAAGTGTGTTTTAAATACCGCTAATTACCTATTATTGGTGATAATTGAGGCCATTCTCCATTCTCTATTTTCGCCGTAATTAAACTTTTCGGGTCAATCAACACGTACTTGATTCGCAAGCGTTTCCAAGTGTACACAATGTGCACCATTCCATCCTCGGTCTGTATAACCGACGGATACGAGTACTGACCAATAGACGCGTCCTCGAGAATTAGCGTTGCGTACCACTCGTGGCCGTCATATGAAACGGCAACATTGAGTGGCGTTCGTTCGCCTTTCGTTTCATTTTGTGGCGGCAAAACATGGTTATACACTAACAATTTTAGGCCATCGTTTAGTGTCACTGAATCGAATCCAGAATTATTGTTGGGCAGTGTGCTCTTCGTTAGTGGTGACCACGTTTCGCCATTGTCGAAAGACCACGATTCCACTATAATTCGGTCCTCGCTTCGGCAAAGAGCCTGAAGAGTTTGGTTGTTGTGACGCAAAATAGTTGGCTGAATCACTCGAAGTGTAGTACTATTTTCATTAGTTTGCGGAGACACGATTCTCCACGATTTACCGAAATCTGGTGTTAGTTCAAAGTGCACTTTCCATCCGTGATCCTCTGTGCTCGACGGACATATCAGGTTACCGTTGTTTAACAGAATCGGTTTGTTTTTAATTGGACCCAGAAAGCCATCGGGTAATTGTTTTGGCTCAGACCAAGTATACCCGCTATCATTGGAACTTTTCAGCCAACCTTTCCACGTGGAGGGACGCGAACCAATCTTATAAAATAATAGCAAATCCCCGTCTGGTATCTGATAGAGCACCGGATTCCAACACGGGTAGCGAAAAGTGGCGTTTTGTACGCCGTCCGCTATTTGAACGGGTGTTGTCCACGTGTCGTTCTCTTTACGGCTCATATAAATGACGACGTCATCGGTTCCTTCTCTGGTGCCTCCAAACCATGCCGATACCAAACCCGCTTTTGTTTGCGCAATTGTGGAAGCGTGACACTCTCGAGATGTGCCGTTTTCGAAGATAAACTCGTCGATTATAATGCCGTTTCTCCATATCTGTGTTTGTGACACAACAGCTCGCAAATGAAGAGCGCAATAGAGAATAATAACTAAATAAAACATTATTCTTAGGTTAATTTAATTTACTAATAATATGAATTATGTATGCAAAATTTTTTGTCTAATTCGCGTTTTATTTTATGTGTTTAATATAATTTAGTATAATGTTTTAAATTTTTTAGATAACTTTTTAATAACTATCAGCAGATTATTTCAATCTAATGCAGTGAATGTGCGTCAACAGAAAAAATTTAATAGTTATAATTTAATTTTGGCATTTTCGACAAAATTAGTCATTTTATCTGATTATTAATTCAATTGAAGTTTTTCACTGATATGTTATTGTAGTTTAATGATAGCATTCTTTTTTTAAAAGTATTTGATAAGATTACTGTGATTACATTATAATTTGTTAACTTTTTATTCTTAAAGGTTAATTGTAATCAATAAATGAATGTGTGATGCGATTCGATGCGTACTTTGATATGCTTTTATTTAAGCATTTTTATGAAAAATATTTTATTTGAAATAAAAGATGTTTCAGGAACAAGATTAATAAGTGGAACATGTGACCATATGTGCTAAATTTAACGAATAACCTTATATGAGGACATGAAACAGACGATATGATATGTCTTCCTATATTAAATGAGTTTATCTGAGTTTGATAAAAGCATAACTTGAGATACGATTCTAAGATACTTATAAATGAAAGTAAAAGTAACTTTTTTTCGGCGTCTATTCAAACAATTGTTGTCAATTTTTTTCACTGATTTCTAATTTTGTTTTTTATATATTTTCATTTTGAATAAAAACAAAAAGCAAGGTAAATGTGTAGAAGTTAATGTAATTTCCCTTAATAGAGGAAAGTTGTGAATTTTTGAAGGATGTTTCAATTATTTTGTTGTAAAAGAATTTTATAGTTAATTTATTATGCAGTTTAGAATTTTCCACAAAAATAAATGGGGATGTACTGTAAAATTATATTGTTTTTTATTTGAATTCAAGCATATTATCAAATAGTTACATAATAATTATGATAAGACTTAACTTCTTGCAAATCAAGTTCATTTTAACCCAGTTTATTATAAACCCCTTTGTAGTAACACAATCTTTCATTGATCTTTTAACTTATTTTGCAATGAATTTTTTTAAAGAAATCATTTCTAATTTTTAATTATATCTTAATTGCTAATTTAGGGCGTTATATCGCGACGGTTTACTACCGAAAGGCACTGCGATTGTCGGTTACGCGCGATCCAGTCTAACAATCGAAGACCTAAAAAATAATGTGCTTAAATACATCAAACTGCAAAATGCGTTCGAGAAAGATAAGTTTGACAAATTCATTAAACATAATATGTACGTTCAAGGCTCTTACGATAAGAGCGAGGATTTCGCAAACCTCAACCGTTACGCGGAACACATCGAAGAGGGAAAATCTATCGCAAATCGATTATTTTATTTGGCACTTCCGCCAACTGTGTTCGAACCCGTCACCAAAATGATTCACGACCACTGCATGAGCAAAAAGTAATTAATAATTGCGTTTGTTGTCGGAATGTTTTTTAAATTGAAATTAATTTTTTTAATTTAATAGAGGCTGGAATCGTATAATTATCGAGAAGCCTTTCGGACACGACTTTGACTCTTCCGCTCAGTTGTCCACACATTTGTCGTCTCTGTTCAAGGAAGAGGAGATGTACCGAATCGATCACTATCTCGGAAAGGAAATGGTGCAGAATCTGATGATTTTGCGTTTCGGTAATCGAATATTCGGGCCGATCTGGAATCGCGAAAATATTGCCTCGATTCAGGTGTCCTTCAAAGAGCCGTTCGGAACACAGGGACGCGGAGGTTATTTCGACACTTTCGGTATTATTCGCGACGTTATGCAGAATCATTTGCTTCAAATTTTGTGCTTAGTGGCTATGGAAAAGCCGGTGTCTTCCAAACCGGAGGATATTAGAGACGAAAAAGTTAGTGACGAAAATTAGTGAAACTTTTTAAAACTATATAAATTGAATCTTCTTTTCAGGTAAAAGTATTAAAGTGTATGCAATCATTGACATTAGACGATATAGTACTCGGCCAATACATTGGCAATAAGAATGGTGACGCTGAGTCGAAGCTGGGATATTTGGACGACAAAACTGTTCCGAAAGGTTCGCTAACGCCTACATTCGCGTTAGGAGTGTGTCGTATTAATAATGAAAGATGGGAAGGCGTTCCATTCTTCTTACGTTGCGGTAAATTCTTTTTTTTTTTCTTTTATGAGCGAATTATTTTGATGTGATGGTTGTTATTTTCGTTATTTAGGAAAAGCGCTCAACGAACGAAAAGCGGAAATTCGTATCCAGTTTCGTGACGTTGCCGGCGATATATTTGGCGGTCAATGCAAGCGCAATGAATTGGTGATACGTGTACAGCCGGGAGAAGCGGTTTACGTCAAGTTTATGACCAAACATCCGGGAATGACGTTTAAACTCGAAGAAACCGAATTAGATCTGACTTATGGTAGCCGTTATAAGGTATTGAGCTATTAACCTATTTTTACATTTTGTAGAAAATACTTAGACTTATTGTACATTATAGGACGCAGTATTACCAGACGCTTACGAGAGACTAATTTTGGACGTGTTTTCTGGCTCTCAAATGCATTTCGTGCGCTCAGATGAGTTGTCCGAAGCGTGGCGTATATTCACTCCACTGCTTCACGCGATCGAGAAGGACAAAGTGGCGCCACTGCCCTACGTTTACGGCTCTCGTGGACCGAAACAAGCGGACGACTTCTGTATCGCTAATGGATTCAAATTTTACGGCACTTACAGATGGCTGAACCCTAATAATAGTAATAATGGTTCCGCCAATAACTGAAACCTGTGACCCGTTTTTAAATGCCTCCTAATTATTACTTGAATTATTGGCATAATAGTGTGATGAATGCAAATGCAATGTTTTATTCTGGAATTTAAAAAAACGTTATAATAATATTTTTACACATTTTATTTTTATCAAAATTTCTATGTGATATCAATAAAGCAATAAATAATTTGTACCGAAAATCGATTGTTATTTTTAAATATATTGATTATGATTCCAAGTTTCTAAAGACTTGTTAGATATGTTTCATTAATGGTTTTTTATATGCGGTATAATTTTTATGTTATATTAATTGCAAATGAAAATGAAATGTTTTATTTTTTATACAAGAAATAAACTAAATTATAATCAAAAGTAAAGTGTGATAATTTTATTTATTTGAATTAAATTGTTTTTAAAAAATTTGATTATTACCAAAATACTTGACCTGTGATTAAAATTGAAAGTTAATTACTGTGTAGTAAACATTAATTCAATATTTGAATTTTTCCGTTAACTCGCGAGTGTAGTAATAAAATTTGCTTTCAATAACGTTTAGTAGTGGACACCGTTTTCGTGACACAAATAATATTGAAATAAATTCGTAAATTCAATGGAAATTAAAGTTTTAAGTTTTTTTTTCTAATAATGAATTAATATAAATAAAGTTAAATATTGTTAATTCTCTAAATATTTATGGTTCGCAGTTTGAAATGTGTGCGATCAGTGATCACAACATCAAAACAATACTCATTTCACAACAAAATATCGATATTACTAATTAATTAATTGTAAACAAAATACTATTTAAAATTTTAAATTGAAATATTTTTGAAGTGTTTATTATAATTTTTTGGTTAGTAATTAAATGTGTGCACAATATTGTGTGTTTAAAATTCAAATTAAACGTTATTTAAATTATTAAAAAATTAAAAAACGTGAATAAAACATACAAACTGTAATAGAGTTAGCAGTGAAAAAGTGGTGGTATTTAAGGGAAAACGTTAGCAATGATTGTTACACAAAGACAGTTTGTACGTATTTCGCGAAAGCTCGATACGTGTCAAACTTTATGCTATTTTTATATTTTAATTAAAGGTGTTCATGGTCCGACTTTTCGCGAACCAGACCAATCCAAACCATTAATTTAAAATTGGAACCAAACCAA
>JAQIVF010000921.1:0-16938 GCA_034698365.1 Steganacarus magnus
TTAATTTATTCAATAAAATTTAAGAATGTTTATTTAAAGTAAATAAAAATTACAAATTATTATAATTTTCAAAAAAAGTGCTCCCGAGGAAACATTTGTTAACTACTACCACACCTGAATAACAACTAGTTTTGAATTATTTCGTGTTTTGTTTCGATAAACATAACTGTATTATTATTATTAAATTTTGAACCAAACACTCGCTCACACAAGAAAACTATTGGCCAAACGTTCAAAGCATAACAAATATAAATATTTTATGAAGAAAGTAAGTTATTCTCTAAAATTATTATAAAATAAAATTATTATGACATAACGCACGTGTGTTCAGTGTTAAAAAAATAATAATAACTGACAACCAGTGAATGAAGTGTATATAAATTTTTTTCTACAAATCTAAGTCTAAAGATAAAAAGAGATATAAACCTCTGGAGACGGCCACAGAACTTAGCTTTTGGCTTAATTCTGACTCTCTTCTATTAAATCATTTTGATCTCTCTTATGGCTTACGGGAAAACATCAAATAAAAACAAAAATAATGAGAAAAATTAATAGAAACTCGAGTAAAAATATGTCTGTTACTCAAATTCTCTTAGAAATTGTCATTTGACTCTTATCACGCATATTAATTAGTAGAGATGGGATATTTTGTTAGATACGAATTAGGATTTTTGTTGTTATTTTATTGAAACAAAATATCGTGATTTCGTAAAATAATGGCATAAATTTTTGTGAAAAAATAACAAAAACGGATATTAAGAGCAATATTTATAAGATATACAAAATTTTAATGGTATGAAAAGCTTGTGACTGATTTTTTAAAAACTCAGTTTTTACTTTTAAGTGATAAAATTTGGTTTAAAATTCTTAAAATTTTGGAAAATTGAAAGAAAACTCATCGAATCTTTGTGATTTATTTATAGTCTTTAATTTTGCTGGATTTTCCATTTTTTACGAAAAATTTTGTTAATAAAATTCATTTTTTGAGGTATAAACAAAAATAATCTATTCAAGCAATGGATTTTACGTCACCTTAAGTACACGTGTTCAGTAAAAAAATATAATAACTGACAACAAGTGAATGAAGTTTATATAAATATATTTCTCGAAACAAGTCTCGAAATTTCGTCGAAATAAGAGATAATCTTCTCCATAAGACGAAAAAAACCCAGCGTTTTGCTTAAGTCTCAAATTCTTATATTAATTTATTTTGATCTCTCTTCTGGGTTATAAGAATAATACAAACGGATAATACAAACAACAACATAAAAAAGAAACTCTCGTTGACAATTTGCAATTTCAATTAGCAAATTTTTACTAAAAAAATAGATAACAGTAGTTTTCAGCAACATAAATGATGTCCCAAAAAGCAGACCGTAAGCTAAAAACCTGATTAACTGGTAGCACTAGTTACAACCTATTTAACTTTGTAAGAGTATTGCATTTTATTCAAATAATCAAAAATAATTTCGTTGTTATATCATTTAATGTTCTAATTTTATCGGTACACACACACACACACGCACAATAATAGGATATTATTTTGTATTTCACTTCAAAAGCATTTTAATTTGTTATCTTTATATTTACTTAAATAATATCTAGATTTATAAAATTTAGTCATTTGTGCTTAAAACCACAGGATTAAAGTAAGAATCTCACGGTACTTTGATTATCTGAAAGTTAATTGAATTTGATATAATTAATTAATTGATAAAAATAAAACTATTTGAGTTTTATTAATAACTCGATAGTTTTGTCTATTTTATTAAGGGGTCAACTAAAAAAAATTATATTATAAAGATCAATCTCGCTTATAAATTTTACTATGATTTGATTTAAAAAAATTCAACTGCAAGCTGAGTTAAAAATAAATTTTTGAGTTTGTAAAGCAAGTTTTTCTGGATGTTAACACGAAAATTTATTATTGTTTTATCAAACTTGCTGAATTTACATTAAAATCGTAAAGAAATAGATCAACTATAAAAATTCCCTGATAACATTATTAACATATATCTGTTTGCTAGATTAATAAAAGTCATTTGGTATTTAAATACTAAGATATTATATCCTGTAAAGTTCTTGTATTCCTAAGAATTATTAGAACTTATCGGATTTTAAAAGATTATTAAATAAGTTCGTAATTATGTTAAACAGCATTTTTATCAACAATTGCGCATTGACAGCATAATCTGAGGCTTAAACTTAATCCATAGATAATTTATAATCTAAAAGACTGTTTATCAAGCACTATATATAAGAAAAATTATTCATAACCCCTATCTAATATTTTACTGTTCACTTTTAACTTTAATGAATGTCATGAAAAATATTTCAAGCAAATAAATTAAAAAATGAACAAAATCCAACCTATACTAATAGCTGTTTTAGTTTTTTATGGTAATTTTATGAGAACTTTAATTAATAAAAAAAATAATATTGACATAGTTCCATATTTTCGGTAAAACCTTATTTGCCGACACAGTTTGCGGTGATTGGGAAACCTATGAGGACGAAAAGTGTTTCATAATAATTGGTAGCGTTCAAAGTTATGACGAAGCGACTAACGCTTGCAGCGAAAACAACTCAACTTTGGTTACAATTAACTCACCAGGAGAGCATCAATTCGTCGAAAACTATTGAAAAACTTGTGGAAAATGTGTGGACAGGTTTGCGATACTCTGGTAGCAAAAAATACAAATGGCTTAAAGAGCTGCAAGCAAACTACACAAACTGGTCCGAACATAGTCCAAAAAATAGCTCAGACCTGTGCGTACAAATCAGTTCCGATGATCTATTATTAGGAAAGTGGTCGGATATTTCGTGCGCGAAAAAAATATCTCGCTCTGTGACAAAAATATGCGAGTTTGTCTGAACAACAACTGCTGAAAATGTGCACCAACACTGTGAAAAATATGGAGAAGACTTTGTCACAGAATAATAACACAATTCGTCAGAGAAGTGAAAAATTAGACTATACAAACAAATTACTCGATTATATATTTTAAAATTTTTGTCGAAAATAATATGCGAAAAGCACTTATACATCCAAATAAATCTGTTGAATATTTACTGAGAGCAGAAGCTATAGAGTTATGCAAACAAAATAACGCGACCCTCGTTGACATCGAGTCACTGGAAAAAGAAAAACTCGTTGAAGCATTTTTGTGCGAATTAAATCCCAAAACTGAGTCGGGATTCTATTTAACTGGATGCTATTATGACACAACTTCAGGTAAGTATAAATGGTTAAAAAGTGGAAATCAGATGAATTACACAAAGTGGGGCCGGAATGGTCCAAACTCAAACGATCCAAATGAGTTTCCTTATGTTATCATTGAAAAAATGTGTTTGGAAGAAATATTTTATGAAGCAAACTGGTCCATCTACCCTGACAAAGGGTGGAATGTGATTTGCGAGTGTATGTTTTGAAAATTTTTGTTAGATTTATAATAATAACTTGATAACTTTTAATTCAGAAATAAAATAAACATGTTATATGAAAACAGTTAGTTTTTTTGTGTGATTAGTATTACTCAGAAAAATACCTCAATTTTTTTATCGCTCATAACTTTTATTTCATTAAATATATAAGCAACTTATATATAAATATATAGATATCGAGCTCGCAAATTATCGACAACAAAACACAACACAAACACTTAAACAAATAATTGCATGTTATTTAATCTTTTAAAATTTAACGAAAGTGGACAACGGACAGAATCTCTATATTATATATTTTTAATTTCTCTCATTTTTTTTGCTTAAATTTATGAATATTTTGTACGTATTGCTAAGTTCTACTATAAAGATTTTTTATTGTATTGATAAGATAAGTACGTTTAGACATCTGCTTTCTATTAACGTTTTGAGGCATATACGCATCCATTCATATCAATAGTTAACTTTAATTTGCTATAAAATCAATATTTTCTATGAGTCTGATAAAAATCTTTTAAAATTAAAGTTAATTTGCCTTAAACTGATTTCACAGTTAAAGATGTCGTTGCCTGTTTTAAATGCAAAAAATGTTATAATCACCGAAAAGGTAATGGTTTTAAAACTCTGAAAAAACATATTTGCTGCAAGGAAACAAAAATTAAAACACCATCTATTAAAGAAATATTTACTTCGAAAATAATAACAGATTCTGAAAAATTTGAATTAAATAAAAATGTCTTGAATTTTATTATTAATCAGTTGTTGGCATATAAAACGGCAGATGAAAAAATAATTAGAAATTTACTACAATTTTGTATATATATTGGTTCGAAATATGGAAAAATAAATATTGACAGCATATTATATCACCGAAAAACTTTATAAAATTCTTTTTTAACTTCTGAATATGAAAAGTGCGTTGTAAAAATTCAGCATAAAACTTGCAATTTATATGGAGTAGGTTTTAATATAGATTTATGGCAAGATAATTTTAAGAAATTGGAATATGCAAGCTTAACTCTACATTTTACGAACGAAAATAATGCAATAGAATCATTATTATTAATCTCAGATCATTTTGTTTTTGAAAAAAACATCGGAAAAGATTATTGAATGGTTTCAAAAAAATTAGAAATGTATAAATTAAATGACAAAAAATCTTTGGTTGTGTCTGACAACGCTGCAAATATTGTTAAAGCGTTTTCTCATAAAAGAATTGGTTGCATTAATCATTGCATAAATTTAGTGTTAGATTCAACAATAAAAACATTAACTTCAAAAAAGTTGAAAAATAAAGAAAACCCATTTTATAATGAAAACATCGATAATATTATTAAAGTGTGCACGAAACTTTTCGGACACTTCAAACACACTGGCATGCAAAATAAACTAAAAACATCACTTAAACCTATGATAGAAACAAGGTGGAATACTCTATATTTAATGTTGTTTTCGATTCAAAAAGAATATGATACAATAATTGAAATATTAAAAGAAAAAATGGAATTAGATAAATATCCTATTTAAAAACATTTATTAGATGAACTTGTTACATTATTAGAACCATTTTATTTGAAGACAAATTTGTTTTCTTCATCAAATCATTCAACTTTAAACTTGGTTATTCCTTCAATATAATCTTTAAAAAATTTATTTAAAATTAAAGAAAATGATTCTTCTGAAATAATTAGTTTAAAATTGCAATTAATCAAAAATATTGAAATTAAAATCGATACAATAATAACTAAATGGCATTTTTTTGCATTTGTTTTAGATCCAAGATTTAAGAATTCTGAAAATATCAACTTAGAAAATAGAAACGCTGCTATAGACTTACTTAATACACTTTATGACGAGATTATTGAAAGAAATGAGGTTAACAATTCTGACAAAGAAACTATTGAATTTCCTGAGCAAATCGAAGAAAACCAAAGCAAATTATCTATAATTTCTAATTGGCTCATATCAATTCCCACATCTTCAACCTATAGCGAAGAGACATTCAGCTTAAATGGTTGGATAATTAACAAAAGAAGATGTTTGTTAAAGCCAGATAAAGGTAATCAATCATTAGTATTAAAGTCTTTTTTATAAAACTAATCTCAAAAATTTTGTATTATTAATTCGAGTTAATAAAAAATTATAATGGTTTAATGGTTTAATCATGGATTGGTTTGGTTTGGATTGGTTCACATTTTTATAATCACGGTTTGGGTTGGTTTGGTTATATTTTACATTTTATGGTTTGGTTTGGTTTGGTTTTTAAAATTCCTAACCATGAACACCTTTAGATAAAATTCTGTACCGCTCGGTAAGCAAATCTTATTTAATATAATTTATACCGTATATAATTTTGAGTCGAAATATTGGTCAAACAACAAAAAAGCTATTAAAAGTGTTAGAGTGAAAAAAATTTATTAGTTTAATGAGATATAATTAGAAGAAAAGAATGTGAATCAGAAAACTAAAATAAAACAGAGATAATAAATTAATTTCGTTCAAATAAAAAAATAAAAGTGTGTTTTCTTTTAACTCTTAAAATTATTTCTAGGTATTTGGTGAGAAATAATAGTGAACATAAAATTTACTAGTGTTTTCGGCTATAAATTTCATTTATTCTAATAATTATCAACTTTTGCCATTTACGCTGACGACACACATATATAATATTTTTTGTGAAAATTCTTACTCTATTCTAATGATGTCGGCTGTTCATGTTTTTCCAAACCGCAATAAACCCCAATCCTAGTTTTTAAACCGTAAAATACTAAAACTTAAACCCAAAAATCCTCTGCTTAAAATTTTAAACCAAACCGATATTTAAAAATTTATATAGCAATTAGAGATAAACTATTGCTACAGCTGAATTTTAACTGAGTTATTTGATTTTTAAAGTTTTATACATCCCAGCTCACTCGTAATCAAGCTCAGCTCAGCTCAGTTTTTAGCTCAAGCTCCTTATGTAAGCTGAAAACTCAAAAGTATTAGTAAAAATTAGAGGTTTTCTTAATATTAAGAAATTTATGATTTTAATTTTAAAAAGAGTAATTGATTCTATTATACTTAATAATTTTTTGTATATATTATTACCACAGATTTAAACATTTAAAGTAATTTACAATAAAGCGATTTAATTGTAATAAATGTGTTTTATAAAAAAATACCTGCTACTCAGCTCAGGTAAGAAATATAATTATTTAAAACTTTAAAAATAAGTCAAAGTTTTTAGTTAGAAAGGAATTAATTATTTTAATTTCAATTACAAAAATTCAATGTGTTATACGGAGTAAAATAATAATTTAAGATGTATTGTTTGTTATTAGTTGATATTAAAAAAGGGTATTTAAATTATATCACAAGAAATCAATTTTACAAAAATGGATAATTCATAGACTTAAAGCCATAATAATTATTATAGTATTTTTAAACAAAATAATAAAAAATAATTAATTTTGTTTTTTAAAGTTTGTAGTAATTAATTGTATTTGGGATTATAATATTTGGGTTTTTACTCTTTTTATGCGAAAATCCTTCAAGAAATTTATTATTTTAAGTTAAGTGAATAGATATTTATGTCAAATATTAAATTGTAAAATTTTAATCTTTTTTGGTTGGTTTTATCATTTGAAGTTAAAACAGTGGTAATACACTGGTACTCTGCGATGCAAATCTTACTCTGAATTAAGGATACCTCTAGTAATAAAAGCACATTATTTCTCTTTCTTACGACATTTGTCATACTAAAAATAACAGGTTTTTTGGAGAGTATAGTAACATTTTAAATCATAATAAAAAAAAAGAAATTAAATAAAATTTATTTATTTAAACTAACTTTTTATAAGCAACAAAAATAATAATGCAAACAATAATAGTCTTGACTTTTAAAAAGTTTGGCATTTTTAATCATAATTAAAAAAATTAGTTAAAGGATGCCTGAAAGACATATTAATCACACTGTAGTATACGATATATGAATACCTGCTATGGTTCCGTTAGTAACAAACAATAAGTTTAAAAAATTTTGATTGACGCACGAAAAATGTTAAATCAATTGTTCAAAAACCGAAACCGAAAAACCGCGGATAAACCCGCAAAACCGCGGTTAAACTCGCTAAACCGCTTATTTACAAAACCAGTCTTTAAACAAAACCGCGGTTTAACCGAACTGATGGCTCCTTTAATTTATATCTTTTGATTTGCATTTTAACTTTTAAAGGTCAACAGTAATTACATGTTTTAATGTTACTTTGATTGCCAAACAGTTAACAGAATGTTTTTTGCTTAAACTTCTTTAATACTCGATCTATTGTTCTTTAAATTAATTACAGGGCATTTTGAGATAACAATGCTTTGGAGTAAACATCTGGATAGTGGGAGCGTATCCAATCCTAATCCCATATAAAAGAAGTCAGGAAATATAAAAAATGAGAATATAAGCCCCGATACTCTCACCAAAGAATCAATAGAAATTTAATACTCTCTAACCAGTAATAATTTTAGATTTTGGTTTTCGTAAAACAAAGTATTATTATTTATTATTATTATTATTACATGTTAGATAATCTTTTTTAAATTTAAAACAAATACCGTTTTGCAATTTTGGGTCTCAGATTTAGGTCATGTACACAAAAGAGATTTTCAGTCACATGTACTCAACACAATAAAATGTATAGAAGTACTGTTAATGACATAACAAAGAAAAAAAACGAATTTAGTAAGTAATTAGATATTGTTGTTCACGTAAAAAGTGATCCCTATATTGAAAATATTTTGTACAAAAAGCCTTTGGCTATATTATGAACAGCAAAAATGTTTGCAATCATAGTTTTTGCTGAAAAATACTTTTCATTTTCATTAAAATTCTTTCATTAAAATGTACAGTTGATAAAACACTTAGAGTTTAGGCCTTAAAGCGGAAGTTTATAGAAAATAGAGAGTAGTATAATGTGTATGGAATGAAATTCGCCGATAAACTATGTTTAAATTCATTTTAAATTAAATAATAATAATAATACTTAAAATTTATAGTTATATAGAAAATAAAAATGTTTACTCGACTGAAGAAATATTTTATACACTCTTCGCCTGTAAATGCCACGAGAGAACAATCATTATTCTCGTCGTCACTAAAATATGTGATTTATGTGATATTAATTTTTTAGCTTCAAATTATATATTTTACATTGTTGTTCCGAAAAATATATTGCAAAACAAAAATACTTTGAGTTAATAAAATTTTTGTTCATTTCATAGGATATGAGGAATTAATATGCATTGCTATTAACCGCAATTAACCGCAGATTGCTATTAGCAGTTTATTTTTGCGAATTAACCGCAATTCAAAACGAAATACTACAGTATTAAATGTTAACTAACAATAAAAGTTTGAAAGTCATCAAATATGCATGTGTTGACTGTGAGCGTAGAGTGAATGAGAAATAAAAGGTTAACAATATTTTAAATTTAATCAAAGAATGAAAAAACTGAAGCAATTACTGATCTCTTTTGAAGTCTAGACAACACAGAAAACAAGAAGACCTCATAATAAATAACTTAGAAATCAATGGATAACCGCAAAGCTCTAAGAGTATGCTCCAAAAGACTATTAGTTTTACAGAATAATATCGAAAAATTTTTTCAACAGAGAGTAACCACACCTGAATAACGAGTTTTGAATTATTTCGTGTTTTGTTTCGATAAACATAACTGTACTATTATTAAGTTTTGATCCAAACACACAAACACAAGAAATCTATTGGCCAAACGTTCAATGCGTAACAAATATTTATATTCTATGAAAGTTATTTTCTGAAATTATTATAAAATAAAATGAGTGTCAATTATATCAAATAATCAATCGATACTGCATTATGTGTTTTACTAACATTTAATAATCACTTCACTTATTATTACTATGAAAATGATGTTTCTCTCTCTCTCTCTCTCTCTCTCTCTCTCTCTCTCTCTCTCTCTCTCTCTCTCTCTCTCTGTTATATTATTTTATGGTAATTTTTAAATAAATTTTTTAAAAATAACTTACAATGAATAATAAACTTCATCGTTAAAATAAATAATCATAAGAAAGAAACAGTTAATAAATATTGTTGAACGATACTATATTAAGAGTTAATGAATTAAAATTAATGAAAGTAATGTTGAAACGTATACAAATAAGTAATTAATGGGTAATTAATGAGATATTGATTTAAATAATAAATTAAATTGAAAAGAAATGCTAGTAGAAGAGAATTTGAAACACAGGGAAACTGAAAATAAATTAATTTCGTGCAAAAAAAATAGAAGAAAAATAGTGTTTAATGAGATTTTACGGGTGAAATTATTTACACAAAAAATAACTAAAAAACATCGTTCTGTTCACTCTGAGATTCGTTGGTAAAATCTATCTATTAATAAATTACTAAAAGAAAGTTATTCATTATTCTTTCTTGATTTAATTTAACAAAAAGATATATATATTTTGACTATAAATTATTTCTGATAAAACTACAAAAATTACTAGGGATTTAAAAATTGACAAATCGCTATGTTTTCAGCGTTAAATTCATAAATCACATTCCATTCAATCGTGTAATCAACTTTTGCCACTACAGTATACGCTAACTACACCACATATTCATATGATACATTGCATCCTTTAGCATATATAAAAATTTAGTGAAAATTCTTTAGTGAATTCATCATTGTATTAGAGGTGTAAACGAATGCACATTGAAATCTCGATCGGCTTATCGTAATGAAAGGAAAGCTTTTTGGCGCCGCGTCAGAGATCACAGGTAAGGCGTGAAACGCAAATGGTTTTGAGTGTGCAACATATGAATTAGACTGCTAAACTGCCCCCGCGGGCCTCCGTTAGATATCTTCGGGCAGGGCCGGGTTCGGGTCTAAAAACGTAAAAGTCGGGCCGAGCTTGGACTCAAAATTTTTAAGAAGGAAAATTTACTATAAAATATTTTTTATTAAAACTATTTTAATGTTCCATATTTTAATTAATAATCAATATAGAGGTAAGAAAACGCAATATCTTTACGTATTTATTGTAAATTTATAGTTATACCTCTAAAGTGAAAAAAGATGGTCGGACTTTTCCGGGCCACCGACAGATTTTAAAAAACGAGCTGTATGTGGCTTTAGAAATCCAAAAATAATCGGGCTCGGGTCGGGTTGGGTTAAACTTTCGGGTCAATGTCGGGTTCGGGCCGAAATATTTCCTGAATTTCGCAGTCTAATATGAATATGTCACCATTTAATGAGCGCATACTGTTTCTCAATGATGATGCATAGAAATAATGAGATCATTTATCATTTGATCGCACAATACAGCGCCATAAAAGAAAATATCATCAATTAAATGGTATGAATAAGATTATAACTTAAAGATTAATTTTAGGTTTTTTTTTGATAAAGTGTGAAGTATTTTGTAAAGTTGACACTATTTGATATCAAACTAATTAATAGATTAAAAGCTTAAAAAAATAATCAAATAGTTGTCGTGTACTGTATAATCATCACATAGCTATAAGATATCGATAAGCTATCAAAATTTAATAAAAATAAAAATAGCGATGTTGTGCAAAAAAAACCAAAAAAATTAAAATACAAAAAAAATTAATGCTCAGTATTTAATTTTACTTTAATCAAAAAATTGTTATAAACTTGACTAATATTAACACTTGATTAGAATACAAAATAGCTTATCTCTAACACAGTAAGCCCACGGTTCTTTAGAATTAGTTTTCAGATAGAAATTTCCAATTGGAAGAGAATTTGCGTTATCGGCGTAGTAACCCATTTCAGCGTAATCATCGCCAGTAACAAAATCATACACCGGTTTACTGACATCGGGAACGCCGTCGAGTCGACGCGCGGTTCTAAACCTATTTGGGTTATTAACACTCCAAATATATAGATATACCGCACGTGTGTGACTGGTTTTAAATCCATTCAAAATTCCCCTGGTTTTGTCAGCTTGTTTTCGGGCAGAAATATTCGCAACCATTGTTTCATTATTCCACGGCCAATGCCACGGAATTGGTTGATCTAATCCATAATTGGGATAAAAGTCGACCGTTCCGAGTGGTACTAGTGTTCCATAGTATGGAACTAAACTGTGCAATAGGCCCCACGGTTCCATGAACCATGGATGGTAGCCGTCAGTGTGGATAACGTCAACAAAACTAGCGTCACAAGCATTCAGGCGCTTATCAATGTTTTCGTCTTGAAACCCGAAACCCGCGGGATCGAGACCCGAAATTCTGTCGAATACGCCACTCGTACGACCCGCTTTTCCCATCAGATGTGCACCGAGACTGTGTCCAACGCCCATTATTTTAATATTAAGAGACGAATTTCTATTTTTTGTAAATAAATATTTCGCATATAAATCAATAGTAAAAAACCTTATATTATTTAACGAATTGCTTGTGCATAATTAGCCAGCCATTCACCAACACTTTGAGTGTTTGCCGCTGCCTTTGGATAGTTTGGTGGCCACAGCACACCAATTACTTTGCTAAACACAACAGGGTTCGCTCCGTTACCCCATCCAACGATGCACACAGTTTGCGAGTTCTGAGCTATTAACGCATCTTTCATATTCTGCAACCAATCGGTTGTATTTTCCGAGAGATATCCGTGCGTTATAAATATTATACGATAAGTATAGAGAAAGTTGTCTGCGTTCATCGCATTCAAAAACGCTTCAGTACTGGTGTTATACGGAAAGAATTTATACGCACTTCCTTTATAGCATTCCAATGTTGGCTTAATCACAGTTACATTTGACGGCTCTGGCAGTTCTCCAACCAACCCTTCGGGATTAAACTCTTCAAAGTCGGTTAACTTACTTTGATAGTTGTTTTTTATTATGCTATTAGAGAGGTCTTGGCTATAAGATTTGCCATAAATGTTATGATGGCCTCTCTGACTGATATAATTGTTATTAGTATTAATGTTACATTTCTCGTTATTATCGGTGTTTGCTGTCACCGAAAATAATGAGTCCGAACCAAATGTTCCGCGAAACACACCATTAGTGCGATAGGTTAGTGTAGTGTTTGTTTCGTCAACTAACACTTCGTCGAAACCAATTTGTTGCAAATAGTTTTTTACAAATACTATGCCTGTTTTATTACTTGATTCCGGTGTTTCGCTTATCCTCACTCTCGCAGTGTACGGCAGTGTGATATTCTCGATCCAATCGACGTATGAGACAATGTTTACTGACTGATACGGCGGTACTTCGACAGTTTTTTTCACTGTATACGTGACTTGTTTAGTTTCCGAGTGGCTGTTTGATGAACTCCACACATTTTGTGAGTTATATGTCGAGCCGTACGAGTGTGTTGTGGTTTTTGTGTTTTTATAGAAAAATAAGTTTGTACTGACCGTTGATTGTATCGTAAACGAGTCGAAAGTGCTAACAGTTTGCGATATGCTTTCGGAAAATGACAGCGACAGTGATTGAGTTTTTGTGAGTGTGTTCGACAATTCTTGCTTAAGAGTCGCTGGACTATCGTTGATGACAGTGGCTCTTTCGAGCAAATCTACCTGTTTTTGGTAAGTACTCAGTTCATCTTCTGGTGGTATTTCGTACACAACCTCATCAACAATAGTTGTCACATTTATCGTAAAATTTTCTAAACTGATAAACGTAAAGCCACAGTTATTGAGACAAAATTGCGTACAAGAACCAATGTCTTAAAATTTGAAAATAATTAAGTAAACTTAATAATCTGTAAAAATTAGGCAATTGAAGAGATGGGTTTAAATAAAATATTTTAAATAAAAGCTAAAAAAATTCATTAAAATTTACTTACTGCATAAAGAAATAAAATAGAATTGATTGTTAGACCCAGACGAGACTTTGACCCGTCTTGAGTCTGCAGTTACTGGCTGCGCTTTGTTTGCTAGCGTCACTTCGCCATTTACTAATCTTACAAAGTACCACAAGTAAGCGTCATTTGTGTGATTGAAATATTCAGCAGAATAATTTCCATTTTCATTAACAAAAAAATAATAATCATTAAAATAATAATGAATCACATAATAAAAGGTGTTAAATTTTAATCCCAGTTCTCCAACATCTTCTGGTGGAACATTTTTAGGATAATATAAACAATTTACCGCGCATACAGTTATTGATATTACTTGTAAAATAAATAACATTTTTTTCAACATAATTTTCACAAAATTAATTGAAAATTTAATTATGATGAAATAGAATGATTAATATGGTTTTCAAAAGAAAACGTTAAAAGAAGTGTAAAGACAATAATACAAGATTTCTTATTCAGTTAATTTTGAATAAAAACATGGTTCAGGTTAGACTTTAATTAAAATTTATTGTCTAATAAATCTGAATTATTCTGGTAATTATTAGATAAGAAATAAATGATAAAATTAATATGATGTAAATTTTATTATGTACAAAATATTTTTGTATTCTGCTATTACATTACCTAAAAAATAATTTATTCTCTAAAACTGTTATTTAATGTTTTGTAAAAAAACTACTTTAATTAAAAATTCAAATTTTTCAATAAGACACTTAATAGATCACAAGAAAACATTACTTGCACAGATAAAGTAACCAAAAATCGGGTTAAATTATTCATGTAGAGCGACAATAATTTTTATTGTGTCAAACCTAACATTAAAATAGCTGCAAATTTTGGCGCAACAATTATTATCAAAATATTTTTAAACTGTATTTAAAAAAGCAAACTAAAAATGTTGACAAGTTCAGTGTTTTCTGTATTTTTTAAATAGAAATCGAATTTTTATTTAAAATAATGATATGAACCTGAAAACCATTTAATTAGTAATAGAATTCGTGACCATTTGACTATTGAATAGTTAGCTAAAAAATTGCTTAAATTTGCACAAAATTTTAATTGCGCTGATAATTATTAAGATAGTATTTATTAATGCAGGAGTCGTTATAAACTAAAATTTTAGCGCAATTAATGTTTACAATTTAATTGTGTGATTCGTAATTATAATGCATTTTCATAAATAAGAATTTCTTATCTTATCATAGCACACAACACTTAACATTATTTAAGAGTTTGTGAAAATTATGATCACAATAATTATTAACTTTATCTAAACTTCTTTGATGATTAAACAAAAAAATTTTAACTAAAACAAGTCATTAAATTTTTTTTTGTGTTAGAAAAATTTGCTACTGAGATCACTGAAGATTTCTTGCAGTGTTTTGCGAATCATTTTCAGAAACTTTTCATCTGACGGTGATTGACGACTATCTCTGATGCTGTCAGACGAACGTGTGTGTGTACGAGTAATACTGTAGTGATTAATAAAATAAATAAAAATTCATTGTTGACGTTTATAAAATAATAATTAAGGGCGCGACGTTTATGACTTTGAAGCACTTTTATACAGCAATATTCTAAATTTTTAGTGAAATATCTTTACGGTTCATACAAAAATAAGACATAAGAAGCATCCGTTAAATCATTAAAAGTAAAATTTGGAATAAAATAAATTTCACAATAAAATTTAAGACAGAAACTCAAATTTAACAATTCAGACACTTTTTCAAAATAGAAAGAAAACACTTTAATATTCGAAAAAGTTATCCTTTAGTTTAAGAAATTTGTACTCTATTTTAATCTAATGAAAAAATTCTTTTATTCGTATTTTGTTATAAATAAATAAAAATTTTGAAATAGTATTTAAGCGGATTATTGAAATAATTTGTCGACCTTTAATTTTTTCATACATTACAAGCAATTTTAAAATTTTAAAGTCATTTTAAGTCATTTTTTGCCATTATAAAGTTATTTTTATAGTCATATTTTAACGTTATAAAGTAATTTTTATAGGCCTTAAATTTTAAAAATAAATCCATAAACGTCGCTCCCTTAATGATAATATTTGGTGTGTGGTGTCATTTTTAGCACTCAAATATATTTTTTAAATATATTTTTCTAGTATTTACTCTAGTGATGCGAAAGTCCTTAATTTAAGTGAATCTCGGGTTAAGTGTAATAGATATTTATGTCAAATATTAATTTGTAAAATTTTATTCTTTTCTGTTGGTTATAATCAAGGATTTAAAAATTCTTTGATAAAAAGGGTGAAAATTCTTTGCAAAGTCTATGTTTATTTTCCAATTATTCTTCAAACAAATATACCAAATTCTTTGAGGTTTCTTTTATTAAAAATTACTTTTATAGTTGATAATCGTTATAAAATAGTGTATTTTTAGTGTATTTTTAATAAATTAGTCATTGAATCGTCAATATTATGAATAGATTGTACATTTAGTCTTATATTCAGTATCTTTTTAAAAAAACGAAATTATAATAAAAATATTTGTCTTTAAAAAAAATTCTTTGAGAATAATAAAAATTCTTTGACACTCTTTGATCAAAGAATATTTTACTCCTTGGTTATAATATCATTTAAAGTTAAAACAGTGGTAATACACTGGTACTCAAAGCGGAGCAAATCTTACTCTGAATTAAGTATACATGTAGTAATATAAAACACATTATTTCTCTTTATTACGACATTTTTTGTTATACTAAAAATAATAGGTTTTTTTGGAGAGTATAGAAACATTTTAAATCATAATTAAAAATAGAGATTAAATAAAAATTATTTATTTAACCAACTTTTTATTATCAACAAAAAATAATGCAAAAATAGCATTGATTTTTAATAAGTTTGGCATATTTAATCATAATTGAAAAAAATTAGTTAAAGGATGCATGAAAGACATATTAATCACACTGTAGTACACAATATATGATTACCTGTAATGGTTCCGTTAGTAACAAACAATTTTTTAATGAGAGAAAATATTTTAAAAGTATTTTATTAGTTTTAATCAACCTTTAATTATGTAATTCAAAACACTGGCGTCCTATCATTTTGATTGTGACTAATATTTGGCATTTATTATCAAATACTTAAAACAGTACGTATCGGATGATTGTAAAAACATTTTTATTCATTAACAATAAATTCTGATAAATGAGACTTATTTTTAAAAATAAAAAATTCATAAGTATATATATCATTGTTAATACAATAAGTATAATTTGCGCGTAATAGACGTTATTAAAGTATTAGCAACGAAATTTCAAAAACTTTAGAATTTGTTTTCTAAAAGTTCTACTTTTAACAAAAACAATTAGAAACCAAATCAGTTATTTTTATAAAAAAAAATTTTGATTGATGCTCTAAAAAAATGTTAAATTATTTTCTATTATTGGTTTTTATTTTAATAGGCTTTCATTTAAGTGGAATAAGCAGTCAAAATTATAACTGTGAAATTACTAAGTTTAAATTTCCATTTCAAACAACCGATGAGGATATAATTGGTTCGTTAATTAGCAATGTTTACATCGTTAGAAATTATCGCACAGGAAGAGTGCTAACCTATGTTCGCGGCGAACATGATCTACAATTGCGACCATTTGATTGTTACAGTGATGAACAGCG